>JAHWXV010124842.1:0-16908 GCA_024586415.1 Phrixothrix hirtus
TCGTTACAAATTACAATTATATATATATATATATATATATATATATATATATATATATATATATCTTTATAAAGTACTTTAATTCAGTATTAAATGTTTATATATTTATACAGTTTAGTTAACAATTTCATTGTTCACGATTTTCGAGTAACTACTAATGAAACAAAATAGTTGCACAACGTTTGAGTGGAATCTTCACTCTAGCAATGTACGTATGCAATTCAGTAGATAAGATGAAGGAGTGTCAAATGCTTTTGCTTCTAATAAAGCAATGTCGTTCAATCTTTGTTAATTTACGTATATAAGCCGTAGCAGGTTTGGGAACGTTTTTCGCTATACCTGAAAGGCTAGCCATAGCGTCGTAGTTGTTGTACATTACTTACTAACCTCTGTCATAGCAGTTTAATTTTAAATGAATATTTTCACATGCATATAAGACGGTAAACTTCTTGTCTCCATAAAGCATGATAAGTATGGTCCCCCAAAAGGCAGGTTATCAACTGAACGCTGTCATTTGTCGACATAAGTTTAATGCATTCTTCAATATATACTATTTTTTAGCACAATTTAAAGGAGTTTAAAGAAGCTTAGAGGCCTTTCGCTTCGGTGAGATTTGCTTAATGCGTTGATTCAATAGTATTTTTCATTACTCATTGTGAGAAATATTTTGGCGATAGCATAATTTAAATCGGTTAATTGCTTCAATATGAAACTACAAAATTATTCTTTATAAAGCCTAACTTCAAACAGAGATTTAAGCCCTTTAAACTACATGTTGGCAGCTACCAAAAACTCCGTTCTGTCAGCGTTGTCTTTTGTAATCGACATTTTAGTCGAGAATGTGATTATTTTTACTTCATCTATTGACGCTTATGTCCTATAGTGTTTTTGCACCAAACTGTTTTTCAAGTCTCAAAAATTTCCGTGGTTCCACATTTTTGGTAGGAAATTTAATAATTCGTTGATCAACGTTTGAATGAGCTTCCAATTCAGTCATAATAGCAACGTGAACTAAACAGGACTCTGTCGACTTAACAACTGACTCTAATTAAAGCGGATTTCGGAGTATCTATAGGTGTATAAAACATCTATGCATATTGCTTTCCCTTGATGCGAGATTCAAATTTATATTTCAATACTACTCATAATGGAAATTTTAAAAATATGTAATGAGAATTTCAAATTCCAATTAAAATGTATATTACTGCAAACATTACATAACTTTTTTGATGTACATTGAACAGTATTTATTTTTGTTATATTTTTAAATCTCTTACCAATTAAATTTGATCGCCAATAGCTGCGAAAACATTTATAAATAAATGCTGTATCCGTGTTTTCATTCACAGCAGACGGTAATTAAGAAAATGTTTAGATATCACTGGAAGCTATAATCTGTTGCAAATTAAAATTGTCGGTAAAAGGTTTGAACTACTGTAATTAGGGTATCATGCAGAAAAATTAATTACTAGTAGATTTGAAGTTTTAAAACATTTGAATTTCATAACAAAATTGTATTTTTAGTTTTAATCGTTTTGTGTATTACTTAAAAAGTCAAAGTTATAAAGATAATATATGTATTTACAACATTGCTTTACATAAGTCTATGGGTACAAGGTAACGTTCTTACGAATCTGAAACTCTCAGGGGCGACGAGTTTTTAAGCAAAATAAGTAGGTGGAAGTAATTTTCAGGATTTTTGTAAATTAAATTAACAGAATTGCAACACGTCTATAAAACAAATAGTAGATAATAAAAAAATGAGCTCCATTTAGTATGGTGCTACTGATACTGCGTATTTCGACCTCAAGCAATGACAAGAATATCGCAATGCCTAGGAAGACTTAAAATGGTCTTGTTATTGACGAATAAGGGCCCATTTATCTCTTATTACGTTTTCAAATGCAGGAGGAGTATGAATATTAGCCATAATTGGTATGCATCTCGTGTGAAGAATATTTCACACATGCTAGGTAAGGTTGAGGTTTGAGGATTGTGGCAGCGTAGCGAATGATAGCATAACAGGTTCAAGAAATTGCCTGTTGTATACCTTACGTACGAACGAATTCTGTTTTTTTTTGGTACAGTAATATTCCTCCTCGTAACACCTTCTTCATAGGTATGAATCTTTGGAAGTGCCTAGTCCGTTCCAAAGAGTTATTCTCGCGTCATTTCCGTATGAATCTTAAGTTTGAATGATATTCAAACATGGGTGTGTCTGTAAAATTCACATTGACCCTTAAAGTTTAGTTCTTTTGATGTATTACTGTTACTGTTACTCAATTTCCCCATAGTAATGCTGAAATACTTATTGGCCGATAGGAATAAACATGTACCTTATTGAGCCTGTCTTGAACCCTTTGATTCAAATTGGCCATTCTGTGAACTCACTAAAGTTCTATAAAGAGTTGGCGTGTCGTGATAGAACCGTTTGGCTTAGCCTGCAGGATCATGAAGCGATCTTAGATTGCTGCAGTTAATCTACAATCACCTAGTTACATTTACAACCTTTATACAAAAACGTTGTTAATATTAATTTGTTACGATGGCAAGTTAAAAGCTAGATGAATATCTGTAAAAGTTCACCTTCGTTCGACAAACAGGAGTCACTTGAAAGACTCTCCTGAAGCTCAGATTTCTCAGGTGGCGGCTAGTGCGAAGAGATAAGATTTAGCAGAAACTTACAATATGTGGGCGTTTTATATCCTCAATAATTATTTATAAGTAATTAACAGAGTAAGATGCTTACAAGAACTTGATAAATAATTGTTTTTAAAGGATTTCAGGCTAAGCTAATTGTAGTTGTATCAATAATAATAACATGAAGTAATAAATAACAATTTAATACTCACAGCAGCAAAATACAGGAGTTACCAGTAAATAGAAAGTCAAGTATGTTTACATTTCACGTTAAATCAAATTTAAAACAACAGAATATGTGATTAGATTGTGTGTTACTCAGTAGCAACTTCCAAGGCCTCAGATATGACGTCTTTGATAGGTAGAGTAATTAACTTTGGTCCACCAAATGGCACGTATCTGACGAATGTAGGTACAGTAGGTTTCGAAGCCGGCTGTAAGATAAATAGAGTAGTATTCGCTAGCAACTAAGATGAGACAAACATCAATTAGAGCTTCGCTCAAATTGAGGTTTCCCTGATCTAATTACTCTATTAAAAGTCAAGTTAAACGGCGTTGCAGGTGAAGCCTACAATGGCGTACTGCATATGAAATCACGATTTTACATAAATAGCAATTATACAATAAGATAAGAATATAGCATTAAATACGAACAGTAAATAATATTAATAAAAGTTTTTAAAATTTCTAGGCCGAAAGTTAAATTTTATTAAAAAAAAATGGTAAACCGATTTAGAAATTTTCCTTCCGTAATTTAGAATCCAAAGAAATATCCCTAATACGTTTGCTGTGCGGACATGGAACTAGTAGATTTGGTAGTTACGGAATATAAAGAATAATTTGTAACCAAGTTTAATGTTCAAAAGATCTAAGGTAACTTTCATAAATGAAGTAATTTAAATTGTGTGTTGCTAATTCAGCCACAAAATATTTAAGACTATGTCTTCTCAATATAAATAATAAAAGATATTTCGGACAATAAGTAGGTGCAGAATAGTTTACGAGAAAGCACAATATCAAGCCATCACGACCTTGTCAATAACGTTAACGTTAAAACACATGTTAAATAAAAATTTTAACTTACCTAAACGTGGCACAAAATCGTTAGTAAATATTCAATATATAATACCAGTCTCTGATTTTACGAGTTTAATTGCCTGACCTTTATCAGTACCCTCCCACAATTAGGGACCTCATACCTCATCTGAAACCAGACTAATTTAAATTTTTCCTAAAAAAATTCAAAAGAACAGCACAGATGTCAGTCTCCAGCTGATTGCTATGGACTCCTCTTCTTATAATATTTTCATTATATAAATAACAATGAGTTAGTATTTCAATTTAATAAACTTAGATGTGAAAGTTAGTATTTGAAAGAAATTATATGTAATAATTTAAAATGAAAGTCAGTAGCTTCTTGGTTGAAGGCTGAGTCAAAATTGCCTGTTCAATTCAAAGTCACATTCCTCTCTCCTTCCCCGCATGTTTGTCTGATGCTGCTAGATACGATAATATTTATATAAATTTACTTATTTGAAAATCGAAACTAATAAATTGGTGATTTCGTTCTGAATGATTATTAAATTGCTGAAATGAACAAAGAAATGTACACTACACACCATAAATTGTTGGTTTATTAAATTATACAAAAATAGATTGGAATTAAATTAAGAATAACAAATGTATCCACAGGATCTTATAAATTATGTAACAACCGTTACACATTTGATTTACATTGCATCTCATTTGCTAGCGCGTCCATAATTTCCAAATTAAGTTTCACATAATCGCCAGTTAGTCAACAACATTTCTTTTTGACATATTTGCTTTCAGCATGTTACGGCTTGTAACATTTCCTCTCTTGTCAAATATCTGCATTTTACTTTTAAATAAGTTGTTTTAGAACGAACAACTTGGAAACTAACATTATTTGCCATTGAAATTGTGAAAATATAAACGAAGATGTAATTGTTTAGTTATATAGTAAGCATGTTTTTCGAATAAATGCAACAGAAGTGCTAGAAATTATCACACCTCGTTCATCTGCTTGTTGATATTGTTCCTTAATGTAAAAGTAATAAAATAGGTTACCATGCAAATGTACAATTACTTGAATCTAAGATGCATTACCGAAACTAGTATTGTTCCTTAAACTTTTTAAGCCGTTCTTTTTTAAACTTTAAAACTATTTTATTAACTAACAATTTGTTTAAAACTTCTGAAACTAGGTAGATGTTACTCATATATTAGATAAATAATAACAATTTAATTTTAATGCCTATTAATTTTTATTTAAACCGCGCAATATACTAAAATTAGGTTTATAAGACATTTGTTTTAGGATATCGAAATGACTACAATGCTCTAATGATAAGACAAAGATCTCGAAACCGGTAGTTGGTTGTCACTTAACACCTTCGAAACACTGAATACATAGGCTTACTTTGGTATATTCCAAACTTCTCTTTAAACATATTTAATCTAATGACTCAAGCGTCACAGGTATTTTACTATTTTCAAATTTAAATTATTTCAAACGACTGCAGAAGAGAGGAAACAAGCATCGCAAATAATAATACACGAACAAAAGTAGGACACAATTTAGACCTTAAGATGGTAATACAGTTATTATACTTTGCTGTAGATGCAAAATCGAAGATTTGGAAATATCTTTCCTAATTTGATATACTGCTTTAAGCAACAGGAATTTGTGGATTTGGATCAAAATCTGGAACAAAGTTTACAATTGAAATTTTTATTTTGAGAATTTTATTTTTTAAAGCATAAAAGAAGCAAAACTTATGTATAATAATTTGTTATCGTTAAAAATACAATTTATCGAGTAAATTCTTTTTCAATTTATTTGATAAAGTTTATATCGAATATTTAAAATATTTTACAAAGAGTTTGATGTATCTAAATATTCTTTATACTAGTATTTGATTATCAAAATTTTTATGTATAAAGCGGTCAATAATAGCTAATTAATTGCTTAATTATTTCAATTTATTAAAAAAATGTAGGTACTTACTTATAATTTTTATTCCTAATAAATTCTAGGACATTGAACCCATAGGTATCATGTAGGAAATACAATTTTTGACAACAGTTTTTTGACAACGATTCCCTAAATGAGCGCTCTGAGTAAGTGCTGCCTTTCAACTGTTGCATAATTTTTTCGTCAACATAAAATTTTCTGTTGTGTTTGGTTAGCATATACTACCCGGCTTGAAGTTAATAAGGTGCCTGATATTTGTTTTGTTGATAGCAACTTGAAAACGCTTTGTTGTATTTGTCATAAATGGAAAATATTCGAAAAATGTTTATATTCACTAATTTTACTTTGGTAAATGATAAAAATATAGCAAAAAATCACCATAAGTAAGTATTGAACATTTTATAGATTGTTGACTTTAAAATTTAAATATAAATTGGATTTATAGCCCAGACAAGTAGTAGTTTACAAAAATGTAATGTAGAAGAATTAGGAGAAGGAGAGGATATTAATATTGCTGAAAATAAAAATGTTCAGCAAGAAGAAAAGTTCTGTTGAAATAACAAAGCAACATTATTATTTCTTGATGAATATCGTAGCGTAAACGAATTGATAAATTTCGCAATCTATCGATTGAAAAAATTATTATGGGATCAAATCAACTACATTATTTAAATTAATTTCACTTCTAATAAGAAATATTCCATCATAAATGCTTCAGCCATGTTTGCTACTTAAAATCACAATATATACCTATCTTTTATATAAACACAGCATAAATATAACCATTCTTTATCTATGAATGTCACTTAACATAACCTATAACCATACATAAATAACGAATATAGTCTACAACCTAACAGCTTGTAAGAGCTAAGAAAATCAAAGATTCATGTTATAGTTATCTATGATTAAAATGTTTAGGGAGCTAAAAACTGTTTCAACTTATCAGTACAAAATGGGCTGAGTATAAAAATGTGTTGAGGGCCAACAGTTGTGTTCCATAAACGCGCCCATTTATTTAGAGGGGAAATTTCTTGAGTGTTGCATCTTTAGGCAGTACCCTACTACTTACTAGAAATGTTTGCATCTTAGGGAATTATAGGGGAAAGTTAGAAAGTAATGTTTATTTTTGTGTTTCTAATTAAGCGGTTGGCACACTGAATGCATCAATATTAATCATAACATCAAAGTGTTGTGGGTTCAGTGGTAGTGGTTTATTCTCTACATCTGCTTTATATTAATTGCATGTCAATTCAATATGATTGCTCTGTTGTCAGACTGCATCAAGTAAGAAATAAGAGCAACAATATGTTTTCATCGCACAGAGGTAGTGAAATCCGTAAAGATAATTCGCACCATGTAACAGCAGTATGGTGAGAATTACTTATGTGAAATCAAAATACATAAGTGGATATATCAGTTTAAAAATGGCCGTATAGGTGGAATTTCCACTTCGAAAACCAATATTAACATCAATAGAATTAAGCGAACGGTTTGTGATGATACCCGAGTCGTTGTTGATGATAGTTTAAATGAGTTGAATACAATTATCCAGTCTAACGGCTTTAGAGTTAGAATAAATTAATATTAAAGAACCACATTCTACCTCAGGCCACATTGCTGAGGGCGTTGGTCAGGCTTCCTAAAGATATTACATTAGCCAATCTAAATTAGAAATGGGTGTAAGTCGTTATCACAGGCGTTGCCTTGAGATTATGATTCAGATGGAATTCGCCATGCCCGTTATAGTAGAATTTTAATAAACGATCTTAAAAAATTGCGTTTGCAAAAAAATAGTTACAATTGGTCAATTCACTAATGCGACAACGGATTGCTCGACTTAAGGAGACTTAATTAAAGGTTTAATCTAGAGCACTACATAGAATAAATTCAATAAAAGAAATGCTCATAACAATACACTTTAAATGTACTCATAAAGTTCATGAAATAAAACTCCGTCACAATCGTAACAATAACGGATGAGAAAATGAGTAATTATTTCATTCTTAAAATGCAAATTTAAGTTAATACTAAACAATAATTAGCGCAGTAATTATAATTACTGTGTAAGGAATTCCTAAATACCAGTCTTTTCTAATTTAATGTGCTCGTAACTAAAAAAATCCTCTTACAATTAATCTTGAAAATCTACGTTCCTTACTTTAAAATAATTCTTAAATATTAGAACAAAGTTGTGTTGAATTTCAGAATCGAGACAGCTGACTATCATATATTTTTATGGCTATGCAATTAAATCTTACAGGTCATTTAACATTGTCTAAAAACATTCAGGAAGTTGGCAGTTAATCGGTCAAACAGTATTTTATAAAGGCCAGGGTAGGACCTACTTTGTAGGTTGATGCTAACGAAAAGTACCCGTCCAAGTATGCCTTAAAAAAATTTTAATCGGTGAGGTATAAAAAAATTCACACTACTTTAAGAGTTCAGTCCAGAGGACTAATTAATTATTCATAATTAATTACTTAAGTTAATATTTTTGCGCATTCACAACACTTTTTAATAAACAGTTAGTTGCAACAGATATTTACGATCTATTTTGTATTTTAGCGGATAAGGCACCGATTGCAATCTCATCAATACTAAATTTACAATTCGCAATGTCCGGCAATAGTCAGGATACACTTAAACTTAAAAGTGGAAGTAAACCGTTCTCTAAATAAAGACAAAAACGCTCTCTAATTTTTTATCTTTAATAAATCTTTTAAAATGTTGACAGACATTCCAAACCGATTCAACAAAGATTACTTTTTATAACGCATCAAGTACAACGTAACCGAAACAAGTGGGTAATATAATATTATTTAATATTGTACAATGCTCAATTTTAACAAGTTTTGTATAAAAAATAAATATTCATAACATTTAAAAATAACATATTTAGTACATATGATGTATATTTAAGAACATAACAATTTTAAATACTCGTAGAATTTTAATTAATTCCAATGTACTCGAATAATATTTTTACATAGCAGCGGTGCCCAAAAGTTAAACAATGGTAACCAAAATAGTCGTAAAAGCAAATAGCGCTTGCATTTGATTAGCATTTCCAATCGTTCACGGTACGACAGTATCTACAACCAAACCAAAAAATCTTTTCAGACGGTATCGGAAAACTTGTTAAGTTGCGGATTAAGTGCATAAACTTATATCAAGGTTATGTATAAAAATTGTAGGCATTCTAATCTTGTTTGTATAATTTAAATTTTGTCTCAGGACGAAACGGCGCTTCTGAGGGTAGTAATGTCAATAACTTAGAATTGACAGTTTTACACGTCTGGCCAAGGAGAAGGTCTGTGCAAACGTTCCTAATAAATTAGCTTTTAAGAAAATTTTTAAGTACAGATAAATCGGTAGGTTGCTATTCTACTTCATAGGGTTGATTGTGTGAACCTTAAGGGTAAAAACCAGATTTTAAAATCGCTCCTAATGCCACAGTTCTTAAGGTAGTAAAACGCATTCTACTACCAATGTTTATGCAATTCATTGTTGAATATTTCAGACTACAAAATGTCTTACCCGGTAGCTACAAATAAAGGTAGCTTAAAACCAACTTTCAGAAATAAAACAGATTAATAGAAGAAAGGCCAGTATAATGTAACAAAGTTAATAAAGGAAATAAGTAGTATTATAGTAAAGCGGATCCTGGGACGCAACCTATCCTATGTAAAAAAAATCGTCAGTGATTTTGGTGGTGAGAGGTAATTAACAGGTTATAAATGAGTAAAGTGGGAGGAGTTGTCAGTTGGCCATTTTTAAAGTAGGTGTAGTAATCGTTTATTAAAAAGTGGGTGGTAGGAAGAAAATGGGCGTGGCTGTATCGGTCGGACATTTTGTTTGTAGAGAGGCGGTTTGAAGCCTGGTATCGGTAGTCATCGTTCATTTTGAAACTATTTGGTAGCAAGAATGGCGCGGTTGTATCGCGCGGCCATTTTTTTTGGAGGGAGGTGATTTTTTGGTGGCTGGAATTTTGTTTGTAATTAAATTGTCTGATGGAGTTATGTAGGCTTGATATGTTGGATAGAGAGAGAGGTTCGTCAAACTGCAATGACCTCCTGTACATCTAAACTTGCTAGAATTCTAACGACATTTTTTTGTAAGGTTGAGATAACCTCATATGTTAAAGCAAGATGTGCTATTAAGATTCATCGAACTGCAATAACTTTCTTGTTGGAAATTGAAACCTTAATATTAATATTTAAGAAATTGGAAGTGTATTGTACACATTGCAAGAACTACATTTAAGCTTAATTGAATGATAGATTACTATTACTGTTGTACAAAGAGAAAGTGCTTCCGTCAGCCAAGAATTCAATACGATGATTCGGCATGCAAAGTTTTTGAATCGTTTTCTTATTGTCGTTGTAAATGTGTGACATGGCAGGCTATTTTAACTGGAAAAAGAAGTAAACAAAGGAACAGAGAAAGTGCAGTGAAGGTCTGGAGGACTTCTTCAGAGGATAAATAGGTTAAGGTCCTTTAATTTATATTAGTATACAATTAGATACGTTAGCGCTAACAATATGTTCAGCATAACATCAGTAGTACTTCTTGCATGCTTAATAGTTTTAGTAGTCGGTAATAATAATGTAACAACAACGAGAATAGCTAATTGTAGTAAAGAAGAAGAAGCCATAATAAACTATTTACATAAATATGGTTACTTGGATGTAGAAAATGAGAATGAGCTACAAACTGTTAAAATAGATTCAGAAAAATTTATTTTTGCTTTAAAAAGATTTCAAGAGTTTTGCGCTTTACCGATTGATGGCGTTATTAATCAGGAAACTATATTGACCTGTTGAAAATGTCACGATGTGGTGTTACACCTTTTCAAATTCACAGTTCTCTTGAGTGGGATACAAATATTATTACATGGAACTTCTATCAAGCACCACCGCAACATATTAACCTGGCCGAAGCAGCATTTGGGTCATGGAGGAAATATTCAAATGTGTAATTTACACGCTCTTATAGCAATCCCATGATTTTAATTTCAATGAAAGATTTTTATCATACGATGCAATTTGATAACACGCAATGTCCGTTTGTGCGTAATGATGATACGTTAGCTCATGCATTTTTTCCTAAAGTATTGAATAACCACACTGAAATCCACATGAACGGTAAGTTACTATGCTACTTTGGAAATGATGCGTTACCGGGAGGTTTGCGTAATTTTTATAAAGTGTTAGTGCATGAAATGGGTCACGCAATCGGAATTAGACATTCTTCAGACCCAAACACGATTATGTATGCTTACGATTTGAATCTATATGAAGATAATTGGAATGTATCTGCGCTAGATTTAAGTTTAGATGATATTTTAGCCGTTCAAAGTATCTACGGTAAAAGAACAGTTACAATTACAACCTCATCTACAACTAGAAAGCCTTCAATAACCACAACAACAAAAGTGACTACTAAAGGTACTCCGATTAGCAAAACAACAACGACAACAACAACAACTAAAGCTATACCTGTTATTACAGAACCGACACCTCTACCTGACTTATGTACTTAAATAATCAAATTGATACATTCTTAGTTGCGAACGGAAAGATCTACATATTTCATGGGAAATACGTGTGGATTGTTCCGTAAGGGTCAGAAACGTACAATGAACCGCAGTTGGTTACAGACTGGTAAAAATTTCTACCTAAAGACTTTACTAGATTTGATGTTATTTACCAGCGACCAAATGAAGAAATCGTTTTCTTTGTTAAAAATTATATCTATATGATAATTTTCCCCGCATTTAAACTTATAAATGGCTATCCTAAACTTAACACGACGTTAAGTCAAAGAAATCCCATTAAAGTTAATGGTGTAATAAGTACATCCGGTGGTCAAACACACCTGTTCTATAATAAGTACTTCTTTATGCAAATAGATGAATTTAATTTTACAGCATGGAGATATGTTACGATTCTTCAAGGATTTCCAGATCTCCCGGTGAACTTAAGATCTGCATTTAGATACATCGACGGAAATATTTATTTCTTTAATAAAGACATTGTTTTCACGTACAATGAACTTAAAAGGTTTATATTGACCGCAGATAAGAGAGACTCAGTTATATCAAACCAAAGTTTTTCTGCTGAAGGTATTTTACAGCAAATACAAAAGCTTTTGTCTCGTTTATTACATTTACAAGTAGAAAAGTATAGTAGTATTAAACATTATTGGAATGACGAAGATAATAATGATGATGATATACATAACATTCTTGAAATTCAAGCGGAGATAGACAAATAATTATTTACAGTTAATATGATTTTAATTTTAGTATGAATTTAGATGATGACGATAACGAATGCATTGAAGCTCAAAATAGATCTATTTATAGAGTGAACAAAGAGTCAAAATGTTCCTTTATTTCCTAGTGATTATCAACAAAAAGAATCGAAAAGAAATTTAATTGAAGGTGTAAAAGAAATGCATGGTCTTGTGGTCATACGATTATAGACAGGCAAGAAAAGGTGATTGGAAAATAGCGGCTATAGATGGAATTAGTTTTATAGATAGGATATGTAGGTGTGGGAAGTCCTCGATAGAATTATAAAATGAACACAATTTCATATTTATCAGCAACGTATGCGGAGGCCGGAGAAGGAAAAGTGAGAATATATATTATAATAAACAATTACGTGTGTTATTAGTAAAGTGGTTTTACTGGTGCGTGTACGTAATTTCAAACATGGCCGAAACCTACCAACAGGAAAGTGCACCATTGCAGTTTGTAAAAAATCATTTAGATTATCGATATCGATTAGCCGCAGATGCAACTTTAATAAACGGTTCAAGATATTCACTTGGAACGATTGTTCCACTTCACAAAAAAATATATCGGAGTTGGATGCAGTATATAGTACGATTTAAAGTTAATTGTTCGGTTAAGCTGTGTGAATTGTTATGTGAAAGGGTCTTTATCACGTGATAATATTATAGTATTGTCTATTAACGATTGGCGAGAACTTTCAAATAGAGAAGTTTACATGCAACATAGATTCTTCAAATCGAGCGAGTTAAATCCTTCAGGAGGCTAAGCTTGCTATTATATGCTTGATGAATATATAAGCAGTAATTTTATTGTTAGTTAAGATTACGAATTTGAATTTAACGAGGTGCAATCATTTGTAAAAATATAATTATTAGGCACAATCAAAATAATTATCTACAATTCAACGAAAGTGACGTAAGTGCATTATTTGCATTAAAACATATTATCAACTACAAAATAAAATTACTAAAGGAAGTGAATTTGTCTACTTATGCCAATAATATTATTGGAAATTTTGTATATAACGATTGGCATCTGTCTTCTCGTCCACAGAACGCGAACAGTGTAGATTATGAAGATAAGTTTATTATATTTGTTAAGAACCTTTTAAATAAGAACAAACTTTCATATTTTAATTAAGCTACTTTTACTATTTTAAAATATAACAAATCGTTTATTTTACACAATTTTAACGATTACCTCGTTCTTGATTGTCGAAATATTATTAAGTAGTAATGCTATCTAAGAGATGTAATATGAAATCAATTAGACCTAGGAATAATAATTCCATATTTAAGATTGGTGTTAAAAATCAGCATGAAAAACTGTTACGTCTTAAATATAGTATAGAAATGTATAAAACATAGATAAAAATAGTTTTAGGAAAACTGTGGCGTTTTAAACATGGTGTAGAAATGTATGATTTAAATCAGGTATTTGATGTTTTAAATATAAGTACTGAATAAATATCTAATTTTAATAAATTTTTGTGAAGCAATTTAAAACAGAAACTACTTTTTTTTGTTATTTTTCTTAAAAAATTGATCTCCATAAAAGCTAAAAATACTTGATGTATGTGAGTATGAACGGTCACTATGATTAGACGTCGAAGAGGTGAAGGTTTTATAAATATACTTGTGAAGAAATTGCCGTCTGAAGAATACATTCCTGGAGATCAATTCTGTGTACCTGGTACTAAGTTAAACAAACGTCTTCTGCGCAGTGACCGAGGTATTAACCCCTTGGATGCTTCCTGTAGAGAACACGATAGAGCGTATAGCAATAGTAACGATTTAAGTGAAAGCCATAAAGCAGACAGTATTTTGGGTGATAAAGCTTGGGGAAGATTTACATCTAAAGACGCTCCTATCGGTGGGAAGGAACTGCGTTAACTATACGGCTATGCAAGCAAAAAGAAACCTCGATATGGGCTGTTTATCTTCAGAAAATCTTAAAAGAAGATGTGGAAAGCGAGAATGGAGACGGCGAACAAAAAGAAAAAGGCCTCTTAAGCACAAAGGGTTTAATTTTAACAAGAACGTATTTAAGAAAGTAAAGAATTCAATTAGCTTTGGTAATGCTGAAGGTAGTCTTCGTAATTTGATAAATCCCGCACTTAAGACAGCTCGTTTTGCTATAAAAACTATAAGTGGTAGGAGAAAAATTAAAATCCCAGAATAATACCGTTACCAAAAACAGGAGGCTTTCTTCCATTCCTAATACCTCTATTCGCGAGTCTTTTAGCAGCGGGGACACTCGCAAGAAGAGCTTCAGGTATAGCTAAAGCCGTTTGTAAATGATTCTAAGGCGGCTAGAAAACTTCAGGAAGAAAGTAATCGGCATAACAAGACTACGGAGGCGATTGCAATCGGAAAGAAAGGTAATGGTATTTATTTGAAACCTTATAAGACTGGAAGTGCGTTATATTTGAATCGATATAACAAGAGCAGTTCAAAAAACTAATAAAATTACCAGAAAGAGCGTTAACCGGACTTGGACTTGGAAAAGTATGCTAAAAGTATTGCAAATTTCCGAGGTGTATTTATACGAGATAACTTTCCCAAAAAACCATGAATCTACGAATGTGGAATAGTAAACTTAGACGGGCAAAGAGGTAAAGGTACGATTTGGGTATGCTATCGGAAGAAGGCGAACGGTGTATTTTATTCTGATAGCTACGGTAATATCGCACAACCTATAGAAATCATTTGCTACTTTTGAGGATGTAAAATTTATTATAATTACAACAGAGAGCAAAACTTCAATACAAAAATATGCGGTCATTTGTGCTTATATATTCTACATAAAGAAATTATTCGAATAAGGATGCTTCAGTCGTTATATAGATGACGTTTAGTTTAGAAGGAGAAGGAAGTAGAGCTTGCTATTACCTTTACCCGCCAATTGAATTGGATTCAAGATATAAATACGTGTTAGTATTGGTTGGATTTTATCGTTGCAGCTTAGTACGCAACATCACTTCAGGAAATGATAAACAGTACTATATTGATCATAAAGGTAAATAAAGTAAAGAAATTCATATTCCTCATGGTGCGTATAAGATTAACGAGATACATGGATACATTAAAAAAAATTTTTCTAAATACATAATACAACTGCAGAACATTTTCGCTTGGAAGCAAATAACAATACTTTGTGTGAAATAAAGAGTGCGGGTGACACTGACTTTCGACCATCCGACAGTATCGGACGTATGCTAGGATTTAGTCCTAAGCTACTTAAAGCTAACGAAGTTCACAGTTATAATTTAGATATCCAAATACTTAAGCACACTAATATCCATATACAGTGTAATATTCTAACAGGAGCGTATAGAAACGGAATAAATGTGCGAACTTTATACGAGATTGGTATATCAGTACCACCAGGATATAGACTAGATAAGGTCCCTTTTAATCCACTATTTTTGGAAGTTAATACAGATCTTATAACAAACATTACGATTGATCTCGTAGATCAACGAGGAGAACACATAGATTTTGGTAAAGAAAAATTCTCAGTTCGCTTAGAATTAAAGAAAATATGAGATTAAAGTTTAACTGTAGTTCAGATACAATATTTACAAACGGTAGCGCTTATTATAAAAGAGACAAGGGACCGTTACCTAAACTTATTCATAGTGAGTCGCTTGACAAGAAAAGAACAAAAAGAAATTAGAATAACCTTTCTTCTACAGAAAAATATTCTTTACGATGAATTGGATTCCAAGTTCGTTAAAAGTGACTATTACTGACCTTAATGTTTTCAAGCCTATTGAGTATGACTAAACTTTTACAAAGGAAAAAACACATACCTATCTACCGTTTGCAAGAACAAATGGCATATCGAATGAAGTTTAAATTGAAATTAAAAATCAAGATCTAATAACAAGTACACATAACAGTTATATTTATATCGTTAGATCAATTAAACCTAATGAGGCCGGAAAGACATGTAAATTAACAAATAACTTCCCATATTTCTTATTCGAAGAAATACTCTATGAGTTTGAAGCTCAAAAGGTTGACGTTTGCAGATTACCTGGCATTACCAGTAGCATTAAGGGGTAAGCATCATATACTCCTAATGGCACAAAGGGTTTAAATTTAATAGGATGGGATCAAATCGAAAAAAGGGTAATCCAATATCAACACACAGCTGCAGATGGAGTGATAAGTTTTCTTGCTTGTATTCCATTAAAACGTATATTTGGATTTTCCGAAATGCATAATGGACCAATCATTAACGTTAAACAAGAATTAATTTTAACTATGTCAAGATCTTATAATGATTGCTATACAGGGAATGATGCAACAATAACTTTAACTGAAATCAGCTGGAAAGCACCTCATCTGACGCTTAGTGATTAAGCTAGAGTTAATCTATACAATTCTTTAGCCAAAAATTCCATCATACCATTGCCTTTTCGAGAATGGGAGTTATATGAATTACCTTCACTAAAATTGACTAAAATGGATATTTGGCAAATAAATACGTCGATGGGTGTTAGTAGACTTTCAACGTAATCAGAAAGACAATATATTAGCTGATGCTTCTAAATTTCGACATTTAATGCTTGCTCATTTACAACTCAAGTTAAATTTCGATGTGTATCATTACGAGAACGTACACCTGGACTTTGTAAATGATCGTTATGCACCAGCATACCTAAATTATGAACATTTACAGAACAACTACTATGAAAAAATTAACAGTCAACCACTACTTGATTATGAGAAATTTAAAGATTGTCCTATATTTGTAATAGACTATTCTAAGCAGAATGAAAGTATCAAAAATTCAACTGCAGATATTAAATTGGAAATGGAAGCTCTGAAGGATTTTGAACCCAGATCTGTTGCCTAGTGTTTAATATTGCATGACAGTATAATACAATACAGTCCCTTAACAAACGAAGTAAGAAAAGTGTAAAGTGCTAACTACTTTTATTTTGTTTGAAGTATCT
>JAHWXV010124846.1:0-10310 GCA_024586415.1 Phrixothrix hirtus
GGGGGGGGGGGGAGAGTGAGCGAACTGAAGTCAACACTGAGGTATCTATTTCGCCGTGAACTTTTTCTAGTTGTCCATTTCTTTGAAGAGTAGGTTAACTCTGCATGAATCGACGGGAAGAGGCGAGCAGCGAAACTTTTCAATTATTCTGGTATAAGTGCGATTTAGCCTAGATATGCCAGAGCTAAAATAGCAATCTGTAAAGGCGCCAAAACTGGCTTTTGAAATGTGCATCGTTTATTACTCATCAAGTATATGAAAGAAGGGAAAACAATTATAGGCGAGTATTATGCATTTATCCATTTAAGGATCAAGGAAAGATGTTTCCGTGTGTAAAAGAGCATGTGTTTTTAACCAATTTTAATGTTTTTTTTTCGAATAAAATAAGTTTGAGACACCACGTACCTAAAGACATTTTCGGTTAACTGTAATTATTTATTTGAAACGAATGTGTCTTTTATTTGTTAAATTAATAATTTCTAAAATATTAAACAAATTAATAATAGAAATAGTTACATTTGAAATAAAATGTATTTCAATTCATTCCAGGAAACTTTCGGAGTTTTGAAGCGATAAGATCATAGAAAACAATTTCCTTTGTAACATAATATTGCAGAGTAAGGTTTTCAAATCACGCCTCCCGATTCATTTCCTGTATACTAACTATACCATCTATGAATATGATTTTTCCCACGTCAGGTGTAGACAAAGTTGATAAAAATGATACGAGGTTCATCTCAAACCTTCTGTTCTTATTAGAAAGGTTGCTTAACGTAAACTTTCTTATAAGTTCCGAAATGTGAATAACTTAAAAGTGTGATAAATGTCGCTACTTTTATTTTAGCTAAATCAAAGTATTCTAGAGCTTAAGATTGGCCTACTATTTTACCTTGGAAGGGTACCTATAATTAAGATACCTTCCAACTGGCAGAATCGAGTTTCTAGAGAGAATTGTTTTTGTGGTCCCATCGGAACCCTACGCTCAACACTTGTCGAATTACGTAGTAAGTTATTTTTGTTTACCGTATCTTGTTGCCGATTTGATTCAATCAGTCAATTATTATGAGATTATATTTTAATTCAGCAATTTAACGCTATTCGCCTTAATAACGTCGGTCTAAAAACTATAAGCATTTCAGAAATAAATTTTGTTTTATTAAAATAATGTTCGCTAAAAAGTAAAATCATTAGCTTGAGTCAAAGAAACTCTTTTAATTTACGCGAATTAAGAATTGATTTCATTACCATTAACAATGTCTGATCCTTCATTGTAACCCGTATTTGCACTTCTGGTATTAGAACTTATAAGTTAAATTAGCATTTAAATTAAATCTTAGGACCCACCAACGAATCAATAATGGTTTTTTTCTTAATTTTAATGTAAAAATGGTTTTAAATGTAATTTCCTGAATGTAATTTATTTATACCGATGTTTGATTTTTCAGTATGTTTCATTTAGGGGCAGTTTCATAAATAAATGTAAATCAATTTTATTTTAAAGTCGATTTTAACTATTTAAGTTTAAATTATATAGGCAATCGCAATTACGGTAGTAAAAGTAATTTTAAATGTATTATGAAATTGATCCTTACGTAATATTTTTTATAGCAACAAAGTAAGATACTTATGTGATCTGAAAATTTAGCGACTATTTTAAATTCCAGTAGCATAGCTAAATAAGTATTTATATGTGGAATGACATTAAACTCATGTCTTAGCTTCTTCGATTCAACAATTTTTCATTGGTCCATTATCAGATTGAGTGGTTTGCAGCCAGATTTCGATAGAGTTACTTTTGTATCAACGAATCCACCTGATCTCCTCAACTAGCCGTGCAACCCTGTAATTACTTCTTTCTTTAGAGAATCCGTACTGTCATTTTGCACCATTTCACAGGACAATGCACCAGCTCACACAACCATAATTTCAATTGCCAAGTTGCATGAATTAAGCTTTGAATTAATCGACTGTCTAAGGTATTTTTCAGATTCAACTCTCCGTGACAGTTTTGTATCTTCAAGTTTGAAAAAATGGAAGGTGGAAAGATATTTGACTTAAATATTCCATTAATTCATACTGAAAATGTCAATTTTGAGGGGAAAGGTAAATCATATATGGGAAGCATGAAAAAGCGTAAGGATCATAGTACCGAGTTCAATAAGAATGCGAATTATATTAGTTTAACGAATAACGACACCAAACCGACGATTTACAACTCTTACCGCCAAATGCACACAAGGAAATTTGGAGGGGGGGCGCGGAACCAATTAATGTAATAAAAATTTAATAAAAACTTATAAAGGGTTTGCCCAACAATTTTTATATGAAAAAAGCTTAAAAATTAAACACGCAGGATGTTGATCATCAAGAAGTAAATTACGACAGTGGCAGGAAACTGTGCTTTGTACATCAGAGGGTAGCTTATGGCCAGTTTTACTTTAGTTGAAGCTCATCAGGTAAATAAGCTTCAACATTTTTCATACAAAACTTTTCGGGCAAATCCTTTATACTTCTTAATTTATTAATCACTCAAATACATTTAATGCCAATTCAACCACTGATTTTTACTGCGATGTGACAGTTTTCTTCAGCTGTATAATAATTTTTCTAACAACTTTACAATTAAACAAATAGATCGCGTTTATGTAATATTTCGTTAATTTAATAAAAGCTTTTATTTACATTATCAAATATAGCGTATTGCATCTCAAAATACAGATCTTTACGGTACTCTTTGAATTCACCAACACTTTGCTATGTTTAATTTATTTCTGTATGATCCATTAATTTTTACTAACCATCGAAATTGAAAATAAAGTATGCAAATTATTATTTGGATAAATAGAAGAACTCGAAAAAATTGAGTCTCTGGCTGTTTGGAGTACCTGTGCGTTTTTATTTCAATCTAGTTGGTGTGATTAAAGTGGAACTATATGACGTCATCAATACGGTATCTACCAATTATCTACCGATTTTATAAAAACGGTATGGTATACACACGATGGACTAATTTGTTTAAATATTACCTTTTTTACAAGCACTAACATGTCGCTTCCCAATATTTTATTTTTATTGAAGGAGTTTTTATAGAATATAGGCTGTTTATTATAACCCTAACCTTAACTTAATCTTCAACCAAGTAACTATTACCTCATAGATATGGAATTTTCAATAACTGGTGGGTAAATATGTCAATAAAAGAATATTTTGGTAGATTCGCCTTAAAACAATCAATCAACAAAAACAAATTGGTGAGTCCACCGCACATCAACCACAACCAATGCATGGAAATAGAAATACACGGTATGCACGTGAAAAATGGAGAGTATAAAAAATGTTCGTATACAGAACTGCTTAATTTATGCTTAGTATTTCACTTACGTCGTGTTTTGAAATTTCCCTTATAACTTTCAAACTAATCGATGTGACATTTTATACTGACATACATTTGTATATGAGAGGGATGATAACATGAAAGTAAGTATTGCAAGTAGCCGTCATCAGCATTCAAGTGTACGAATATTTGATTGTGCCTTCCCAATTTCCGATCGAATGTTTTCTTATAGTGCCATAACAGTCCAAGGCTCATCGCGGTATACTTTATATGAAGGCGGTCGATATTGTAGGATCAGTCGACCTTGGTGGTCAAGGTCCTTGTAAATAGTGCAATCATCAAAGAAGTAAGCATTCATGCTGGCATTAGAGTTGTGGTAGGTGGCATCACCCTGCTGATTTCCTCATAGTCCAATTAATTCACAAAATCATTGAAGATTTTCATGTAGACTGCAGTATCCACCATTATGTGAAAGAAAATTGGACTGATAATCCGTCGCCACAAAGTTGTTTACAACAGGAAGGGTTTACTCGCGCACTTTGTGGCGATTCTCACTTACCTAATATGGTCATTATAAGAATTATCCCGACCACGTAAGTGTAACAATACTTTATCGATGAATCACGTGTAGTCCAAAATACTCGGATTTGCATTGCTAATTTTCTGGAACCAATGGCATACGGAGTATTTTTAGTTTTTGATATATGCTCGTCGAAACTTAAATGATATGCAACAGTTCACGCAAGGACTTCTGAGGAGAGGACAGCACCCTATTTTCACATTCTACACCATTGCTTCTGGCGTTTTTGGACAGCCTCCTTCGTATACATTCAAAGTATTGCCATGGTTTCCAATTCATTCATCAAATATTTTGCACTACGTATGTAAACGCGCAACTGTACCCCGCTTTATATTGTACTTAACACGGTAACAATGGACCAAGCACGTCTATTTATTAGGGCGATGAACAGCCAAGAAACCTTCATTTCGCGCCTATGCAGCGCTACAAATTAGTTAGATAATAGCTCAATGATATTAAAATAATAAGGATACGCTTTTACTCGCGTATCGTGAACCTTGCTGAGTCACATTATTATATTTTAAATCTTTAATGAACTTTAATAATAAATTGATGTTTCAGTAACAACATACCAAACGAATAATACAAAAAAATCTCCCATTTATTTGATGTCAGTTATAATACAGTGTATAGCGAACGTTTTCGTAAAGAACTAACACATGTTAAATATATTAGTTGATGACATCTTCAGGCTTATAATTAACATTAATGCGTTATTCTAGTGTTTTTTTAAGATGGTTAGTTTAATTAGCTTTTTAAAATTACTAACATCAGTCAAATACTAAAATGCGGACTGTGGTCCTTTAATAATCTTAAACGGGTATATTATCAAGAAACTGAGGTGGGCAAATTTTACAATTTCTTTTCAAATACAGTTGATTATACTAGAAGAATATTTATTTGACAAGTTAGAAGGTTCAATTTCGTTCATTAAACTCTCTTATGGTCCTTTAATTTGCTATAAGTTTACTAAAATGTTTTTAGTGAGTGTATTTGTACGAGGTGATATCAAAAAGGTGCCGGACTGCACGTGCTATAGACGAAGTGGTGGGGTTTATAGTGTATGTGAATTGGAAGGAAGGCTTAACTTTGAAAGCCAATGTTCCGGTTTCATTGTCGTAACTGCTTTGAGAGTTGTGTCAGGCAGGTTTGTTCAACAACGTGCACGACAGTTTTTGTGATTTCGCGATGAATTTAAAAAGCGATTGGGGTATGCACTTAATAGACAAAATTGTAAATATAAAATTCTTGGACACAAATAATGTAAAGTAACTTGGGTAGATTTGCTAAAAAAATATGAAAAGCCAAGGTCATGGCCATCTCAAAAGAAAGCATATTTAAAATTTGCATGGAAACTTAACAACCCTACCGACAACATCCCTAAGTAAGTTTTAATACTAATTTCTCGTTAAAGATAAGTGAGAACCGACAAGAAAATTTAAACTCATTGATTTAAATTCAAAATGCAAGCCACTGTATTGGATAAGCAAACTGTGAAAAGGTTATATAAACTGCAACTAGCAAAACCATTCGTATTTTCCTGATTAACCAGCATTGATCAAATATCGCACAGTCACAATGTAATCAGTGTTTAACAACACTAATGCAGTCAAATATCTGATGGTTAGTTCATCGCTAAAATAATTTGGCGAAAAAGTAGATTATATTTAATTTGTTACACCTGTGAACACAGGGGACAATTAGTCTGCTTTAAACCCAAGAAATAATTTCCAAAGAATCAGCATGTGAAACAAACACAACAGGGGGAATCCAATAAATCTACTATTACAATATAAAGGTTAGTTTACAAAATTATTAAAATAGCTCGAATTCGGGAGTGATGCGAAACGTGAAATTTCAAAAGGCTTTCAATTATTATTTAAAGAAATTTAATGATTTAAATCTAAATAAAGGTGTATAGCTTGAGCTTCATTCTTAATCCTTTTATTTAAAATTTTGGCAACCAGCAGTTAGAAACGTATGTAATCCTTTACTATTAGAATAACCTTCTTCAACAAATGTTTTATATACTGTAAATGTATACATTCGTTTTGTAAGGTAAAATATCGTAGCCGTAAATTAACTGCTTTCATTGTCATTTGTTTTAAATAATTCAAATACTTCTTTTATTGCTTTTATTATTTTAATGGTTTTATTTTGTTATGTAAATAACATAAATTTAATAAATAGACTTAAACCTACATTTTGTATATATTTAAGAATAAAACAAAGCTTGATTTTAAACAATACGCAAGCCACGTAACAAGGTAAATAACAGTACTCGTATTTGTCATTTAAGTTGTATACTAGAGGCATCCCTAATGAAGTTAGTTGGCCGTTGACCCCAAATATGTAAACAAACAAATAATAGATACCGCCCGATCAACTAAATAATTAAAGTCAATTAAAAAGTCGCGACTAACAAACATGATTGATTCTCTTCATTGTGGCCCAAGTTTCAGAATTGTGCATGGCGATCGTCGGATATCTATCCACAAACTTACCAAGATCGTTATCGAATAATAGAGATCAGCTCAGGCGATCCTAACCGACGATTTGATCATGCACAATGTTACCTTCAAGTTCATGACCCTGAACACAAGAAGTGCCGATTCGAAATCTGCGAGGATCTTCGTCAGCAAGCACGGGATGATCCAAATTTCTACTAGAAAGTCACTACAAGTAACGAGAGTTGGATTTACGGCTGTATCACGCTATAGAAGTTAAGCCAGGCTTGACATATATGATTTCAGATGTTAATGTAGCTGAGCACACTTAGTTGTTTAACAAAAAACTAACCTGCTGCAAATTTGGGATAATTTTGAAGATATTTTTTTAGCAGAATCTTAATTTTTACAGGTTTAGAAATAAAATTGGCCAAATTGTTGTAAACTTTGGAACTTTTATTCTCAAATTCCGCCCATTCAAATTTTTTAAATTTTTTTCTGTAGAGAAGTCATTGTTATTAGTGTGTTGTAAAAACATTTCTATTATAAAGAATTCAAAATTCTTTTTATTAAATTCATTCGGCGCAACCAGTCGTTTATATATCAGAAACTATATTTTAGCTTAGTTATCTCAGAGATATCAAATTAACTTGAAGCTATTTGTGTATATACGAGAGTATTTAATGATGGGAGATTTTTGAGTAGCTGTAAATTTTATTACTGTTTACCACATTTCTAGTAAATTTGTAAACTGCTTATACTCGTGAAATACATATTGGTTACTCTCCAAAACCGTTGTAGACTCTGGTTCCTTTTTTCACTTTAAAAGACAAAATTTTAAAAATAAGAATTGATATTTTGAATATGTATAATATGTAAAAATATTCTGTAGTTAATAATATAATCTATTTAAGATAAAGTAGTCTGCGCGAGATTTTATGCTTTTACAATTTTAGGGCGAGTGCGCTATTGTGTTCGTTTAAATTCTCCATAATTTCAATATTATTTTAAATCTGTCCACTTTTCCAACATCTAAAAAACTTTTTACATCTATGGCTAACGAATATCAACAAAAAGTGATATAAATACAGATTTTTGTAAGAGCGCTCGAAATTTTAGCAAAACATACGATGGAAATAATCTAAAACAGTCTGCATGTAGAATTCTTATACCTTTTTATTTCAATTGAAATTAAAGCATTCATTTCCGTTTCCAGTTTAAATAACTATTCTACATGTATGTAAAATAAAACTCATTATTTAATTTTGTACATTTACTATTAAAAAATAACTGTTACAATATTGCAAAGAATTTTTTAATATTTAACATTTGCAAGCATTCAGTTGTGTCACTACCATAAAATATGATTAATGGTTCCTTTACAAAACTCCCCGTCGTAAGTGACATCATACTAGGCGGAAGAGCGTTGAAAATTGTAATACGATAAGACACGGTCTCGGTAAGAAACAATAATTATCTTCCCATCGCTTGTGAGTTCCGCAAGAACAGGTAAACGTAATAAAATATGAATTTTAATCCAAAGACTGTCGAATTCGTGCGAATTGGACACGTACCCAACTTGGGGATCAACGGACCTAATGCGCATTGGTGTTCCATACGTTTGTAGTAGCCTTCGTCGTACAGTAGATTTACATGTACGATGTTTATCAACTTGTCTATGGGAACCAGGCTAACTTTCCTTCTTCACCGATCAAATAAGTTACGATTTTCTTACCTTTCCGTTGTCGACCCCCTTTTGAGAGATCCAGAACCGTCACCATACGACGCCTACATTGGTTAACACACTAATTGCCGTTACTTCTGTTATTAATGAAAGTTGAAGTAAAGATTAAAATGTAAATATTTATTAAGTTGTCTCCATAAAAATATGTAAAGACTACCATCACAACTTGCAATGATAAATTCTCTGGATCCCGAAATTTAGTTTAATTAGGCAATTTTAACTATCTGTACAATATTTTCTCATTATACCGATTAGTATCTTATTTGCCCATTTTATTGACATACGTAGCTTAGCATTAAGTTATACTATTTATTTTAGTTTAATTATAACAAAATAGGTAAGAAACTACTGTAGTCTGGAAACACAGCGATTCATCACATCACAAGGGCGTAGCTAACATAGTTTTACAACCCCGTAAATTAATATTTTCCCTAGGATCTCGAGGTTAGATCTTCAGTCCTTTGTCCGAGTAAAATCTATACCTTTGAAGTAGCGTTCATCCAATTTAAGATACATTCAGAAACGCATAACACCACCGGCGCTACAGAACTTACTTGAAGCTAATTAGTAGCTTCAGTAACTAGCCCTGTACACCGGTACGTTCTGCGCTGTGACAACTACTTAACCTCTGAAAGTATACAACGCCGTTATATCTCGTCACACTTTAAAGGTTTTTCTTATATTTTTTCATATAAAATTCACTGTTAAAGATTGTTACACCTGTAATAAATCATCTTGTATATGAAAGAAATATTTCAATGTTATCGATGGGTTTTAAGTACATGGAACGCAACATAACCAGTATAAAAAATCTGGTATGAAACAACACACAAATTTCTCTTACGCACATAGATATACCAATAGTGTCCACAAATGATTAGATTATGTTCTACGTTTATTTTGGAAACGATAATTGTAACGGTCAACCATCCAAGTTACTGGACAGGAGAAAGGCTGGCTAACTCTGGAAATTTTCTCTGATAAATTGCTTCAACACATTATTTTCAGAAAAACTATTAAATTCACGTAAAGGGGCATTAAATACATAAAAACCGTAGCTCATTTAAATATAAAAGTTATAGCTGTTTTCGAGAAAATCGCAAAAAAATAAAAATCGCAAGAATAAAGTGACCCTGTGGATCATTCGATTTTACCTAAGGACTTGACATCTCGCGTGCAGATGATAAAAAACTTACATATACAATTTCATTCTTATATCATATTTAGTTTTTGAGATATGTTGTTCGCAATTAATACACTAAGTACTTCCGGTTATTCGCCTTTCGAAAATTTATTAGAGATACAGCTTGATTTATGTAAAACGGAATGAAGTAACCAAGAAATTCAGTTTTAACAAAATCGTTATAGCCGATTTCAAGAAAATCGCGAAAAACACAAATTCAGAAAATATCTAAAAATGACAGAAATAAAGTGGAACTTCAGGTTATTCGATTTTAACCAAATTCTTTATTTGGCATACCAATGTAGCTACGGCCACAAATATAAATTTTCATTCCGCTAGGGCTTTTAGATACATAGTTATTTTATTTTAAGTTAATGGTGAAGGTACTTTCGGTTACTCAATTTACGGAAACAGCCTAAACTATATAAAAGGTCATTAAATAGGTAAAAAACGAACAAAGTTTTAAAGAAATCGTTCGAGCCGATTTTGATAAAATCACGAAAAACTGAAAATACGGAAAATATCTAAAAATAGCAGAACTAAAGTTGTACTTCCGGTTATTCGATTCTAACAAAATCCTTGATTTAGCATACAAAGGTAGCTAGGATCTCATATACAAATTTTCATTTATTTAGGACTTTTAGTTTTGTAGTTATTTTATTCATAATTAATGGTAAGACCACTTCCGGTTACTCGTTTTACAGAAATTTTTTTGAGAAATCATTTTAATTATATGAAAGGGCATGAAATCTCTAAGAACGATAATAAATTTTAAAAAAATCGTTACAGCTGATTTCGAGATAATCGGGAAAAACCAAACATTGGCAAGAGTAAAGTGGCACTTCCGGTTATTGGATTTTACGCACACAAGCACACACACACACGCGCACGCGCGCACTCTCGCGCAAATACACACGTCTACATGCACACACGCACAGACGCATGCACGCACACACGCACACCCGCACAACCGCACACGCAAACACGCGCACACGTGCACTCGCGCACGCTCGCACACTCGC
>JAHWXV010124853.1:0-12136 GCA_024586415.1 Phrixothrix hirtus
TGTGTGTGTGTGTGTGTGTGTGTGTGTGTGTGTGTGTGTGTGTGTGTGTGTGTGTGTGTGTGTGTGTGTGTATGTGTGTGTGTGTGTGTGTGTGCGCGTGTTTGCGTCTACGTGTGCGTGTGCGTGTACGGGTGCGTGCGTACGTACATGCCTGAGTGTGTGCGTGCATGAGCGCGTGCATGAATGCGTGCGTGAGTGCATGCGCGTGCGTGCATGCGCGTGCGGGCGTGCATGCGCGGCTGCGCGTGTGTGTGAACAGGATATCTCCAAAACGAAAAGTCGTAGATGAACAAAATTTTATATTTGAGTTTGTATCTATCCAAACACGTGGCTGAAATAATTTCACTAAAATTCAATAACCGGAAGTGCCATTTTACTCTTGTCAGTTTTTAGTTTTTTGAGATTTTCCCGAAATCGGCTCTAACGATTGTTTTAAAATTTATTGTATTTGTAAGACATTTAATGCCCTTTCATATCATCTAGGCGCTTTCTCAGAAAAATTTCCGTAACTCGAACAACCGGAAGTAGTTTCATTGTTAAATCTGAATAAAATAACTATGAAACAAAAAGTCGTAGCTAAATGAATATTTTTATTTGAGGTCATAATTGCCTTAGTGTGATAAATCAAGAATTTCGTTAAAATCAAATAACCCGAAGTACCACTTCATTTCTGTCATTTTTAGATATTTTCAGAATTTTTCGTTTTTCGAGATTTTCTCGAAATCGTCTCTAAGGATTTTTTTAAAATTTATTATATTTCTTAGACATTTCAGGTCCTTTCACATAATATAATCTAGGCGGTTACCTAGCTACCTAGCTAAGTGAAACTTTATATTTAACGTCACAATCGCCTTCTGCTGCAAAATCCAAAATTTGGTTAAAATCGAATAACCGGAAGAACCACTTTATTTCTGTCATTTTTAAATATTTTCGGAATTCTTCATTATCACGGTTTTCTTGAAATCGGCTGTCACCATTTTGTTTTAAACAGTATCTTTCTTAGCTATTTAATTTAGTTTTATATTAACAAAGGAGTTTATGTAATAACTTTTTGAAAATCGAGTAACCGAATGTACTTAGCATATTAATTGTGAACAACATATCTAAAAAATTAATCACTATATGGAATTCAAAAACTATATTTAAGTTTTTTATCTTTTGCATATGAGATGGTAGGAATTTAGTTAAAATCTAATCACCGGAAATGCCATTTTATTCTTGCGATCTTTAAGTTTTTTGAGATTTTCTCGAAAACGGTTGTAACAATTTTTTTGAAACTTGTTACTATTCCAATGTCTTTAATGCTATTTTACGTGAACTTAGAGGTTTTTCTGAAAAAATAGGTTGAAGTGAGTTATCAGAGAAAATCTATAGAGTTAAGCAGCGTTTTGCATGTCCATTAACTAGGATGGGTGACCGTTACAATTATCGTTCACAAAATAAATGTAAATAATATTTTCATCATGTATGTAAAAGAAAGTCGTGTGTTGTCTCACACAGATTTTTTTTGTATTTAGAATTATAAGAAGATAATAGCTAATAGGCATTTATAAATCTCAGTAATTTGTAAATAATTTTGTTTTTATTTAATGAAAATATCACATACAAATATAATATACACTTCCAGTTACTTTAAAAAAATCTGGTGTGAGACAACACACAACGTATACATATACGTAAAGAAATAGATATGCAAATAATGACCACAAATGATTAAATTATTATTTACCTTTATTTTTGGAACGATAATTATAATGGTTACCCGTCCAAATAACTTGCCACCGAAACACTGCTTAATTCCGGAGATTTTACTTAATAACTCATTTCAACGAATTTTCACAGAGAAACCGATAAGTTCGGTTATAAAAGAATTACAAGCATAATAAATATAGTAAATTTTAAAATATCGTTAAGAACCGTTTTCAAGAAAATCCCAAAAATCTAAAAATCGCTAAAAGCTGAACATCGAAAATTTTGACCGAAAGCATGACTTTCTCTATATTATATGTCATATACGTAAGAGAAAGTATTAATTACATAAATTTCATAATTATAACTTACAAAATATAAAATACTTATGTATGTTAAAATAGAATTTCCATTGTTTTTTTTTTGAATTAATAATATAATTTGTTTGCTTAAAAAATAATTACCAAATATCTATACAAATTTGTTACCTTATAAAACATCACTTGACATTTATTAGTGTACATAAGCCTGCTTAATAAAATAATCTGAAGTTAGCTGTACTGTAACTTTAGATACAGATTTTTTAATTTACAGTTCCATGTACAGAATTGTAATATTACCAATTCTGTAACATTTCAATTTACAGAGCATTATTCGGTACAGAGTTTATAGAAATACCGCGCTATAGAGAATTTGTACAGGCAAGACCCATTATTTACATAATTACAAATTTAATTTTAGCTGTCATGTTTGCTGTGGGAAATGTGTTGCATATCCAAGGCCCTTAAAACTATATAGGTTGCCTCATCAGGTATTGACCAATCAGAATCTGTAATACCATCAATTTCCTATAAATGGCCATATATATAAACACCATTCCTTTGCAAGACTTTTCAAACTGGGAAAGTCTAATTTTAATGAAACTTGGTACATAAGTAGGTATGGCGGCGATTGGGCACCCCCCACCACCGCCTCTCCTTTTAGCCCCACCCCTTCAACCTACCAGGTAGAAGCCGCGGCCCTTTTGCAAATGGTGGCAAGAGCGTTCGGCCAATTAGGAGCCAGCACTGTCTTATGACGACGCGTGATCTAACACAACCCCAGAGGTGGCGGTCTAACCCAACCCCCAGAGGCGTGGTCTAACCCAACCCTAGAGGCTTAGGCTAACCCAACCTCAGAGATGTGGTGTGGGGCTGCTTAAGTCACGAGGCATATCAGCAATTTGAAAGTGGCCACTTTGGGTGTGGTATAAGTCACATGTCAGACGCTATTTTGGTTTTTGAGAAAAGTGTCGCCATCTAACGTTAGAAATTGTAAGTTTCTCGTTGAGATCTCGGATAATTTAAACTTTGCTACGCCTCCTATAAGTGTAGCGATGTAGTTTTTGTTGCAGGTTGAGGTCTCTGATAATTAAAAAATTTTAAATCGGCGCGCCATCTAACCTTGTAAAACTTGTTATTTAAACTACATAGATTTATTTAAGTACTAGATTTATAACGCCACAATATTCAAATTTTAACTTATGAGAAAAAAATCCCTAACAAAAATAAATAAACGTCCTCTGTTCATTTCTATTCTTTTATTTTATTTAACTATTATACAAGTCAAACAAGAACTAATTCAGTAAAATAAAAGCATCTTTCCACGTAGGTTTTGGAAATCCAAGCCATTTGATGTAAACCTTCTTTTCTTTACGTTTAAGCACTTTTTCGACTAGGTAGATGTAATAGTGAACGGTTTTCTGGAGTTTGTGTTCATAGAAGCATTTCAGGACAGGCTAATTCTGCATGTCGTCCAGTTTCTAGGTAAAGGGGTTTGTAATTTGAATTTTGATAATTTTAAACAGCTCGGTGAACCAATTAGGCGTAAATCATTTTTCAAAAAGGCTTAAATTTGCTGATTCTAACTATACCCCCCACTTTGTAACGATGTTTGCCGAATATCTTCAAACGATTGTATACGTGATCGAGTTTCGTATTAGAAGTGACGCCAGCAGGCTTCATACTAATAGTTCGATGTCTACGATTGTTATAGTTTTTGGTAACATAATTCAGGACATCAATCCAACGATATTTTCCGAGCAGACTAATAGTCTTGTACAAATCTTGCTTAATGGTTCTAGTAACTCGTTCTGCCATTGCAGCTTTCTTAGTCGAATAAGTTGAGTAATGATTGATGTTATAGGTCTTCATTAACTTCTTAAGGTTGCTATTGTAAAACTGTTTACCGTTATCAGTCTGCAAATTTTGAGGAATACGCCGCACATCATTTTTTAAAATCGAAGTCATAGTTTTAGTAACATCTTCACCGGTCTTTGATTTTAACGGGCTAGTCCATAAAAATCTCGAATAACAATCAATAACCACTAAAATATATTTTTAACCTTTATTTTGTTTGGCGTAAGGTATAAATTCGCCTAAAACTGCCTGCCATAATTCATCTAGCTCTATGAGTTTCTCCTAGCAGGATTATGCAGCTCCTTAACAATTTATTATTTTTACATTATTACTTTAACAAATAGCAGATGACTTACACGTAAAAAATCGTTATTTGCAGGCATGTATATATAACCGCCCTCGGCTAGCTCTTCTAAAATTGAGATTATTTTGTTATTGTGACCTATATGAACTGCAAGTTTTTCAGCTCAAAGAAGCAGTAATTTGTCAAGTGATCCGTGAAAGCTGTTCCAATGCTTGTACTCTGGCGGATTTCTGTTAGGATATACTTATTTGAAGAGTTCACCGCCACCGACATTTTTATGAGTTTTCTTTTTTGCTTTGCTACTGCAGCAGTCGACATTTCTTGTCTTTCACCTTAATCTCATATAGATTTAGTTACATTTACATTGTGAGACTTATTTCCCTTAATTTGATCGGTGGGGGTAAAATTGCTTCTCATAATATTTGTACTTAATATTATTCTTCTATGGTTGACTCCATCGGCTTGTGTAACTTGCGAAAAATTCGGTTTCTTCATAATCAACATAAGCTAGACGTGCCTTCATATTTATGTTCTTTACTAATTAGATCGTTGCCTACAATTTCTACAGCATCTTTACCGATGTTCCACTTATTGTCATTGATATTATACGTAATTCCGTACGTTGTATCAATCATGTTTTCAGTATCTCTAATCATAAGTTCGAGATAGTACCGAGACAGTTCTAAATATTGTTCAAAAAAGGCATCAGCACCCGGCTCTTCTAGGATCTAAAGTAACGTTGCCGAATCGGTACGAGTTAAAGGGGCTGCGGTGATGACGGAGCAGGTGATTGAATTATGGCGCCTATTGGTACATCTCGAAGAAGACTAATCTCATCATTACCATCATCAAGAGCTGATCTCACTCGCAAACACAAAGAAGATGTTAGTGGAAATAAAAACCTTTGGTACTCGGATTTATAGTAGTATACTAGCAGCAACAGCGGCAATTTCTTCTTGTTTCTTTGTCGAGAACGAGTATGAGGACGGTAGTTGTTGTTGATTAATTTTAGAAGTAATTTCCGTAAGAGGTTTTATAATGGGTTTATGAGTTTTCTCTATAAGTGTCTCGGTGTTTAGTTCTCCTCGCTGTAATGCTCGATATTTTTGTTTTACAGCAGCACGAACTTCAATAATTTTACGTTTTAACTTTTTCTCTTTTGAGTCCATATTTACTGCTTAGCTCTTGATAACAGTTAATGAAAACAGCTTCTAAACAGCTTTAAACGGCTTCGGAAGGCTTTTAATAGCTCCGGAACAGCTTTTAACAGCTCCAGAACAGCTTTTAACGACTTCGGAACAACTTTCAACAGCTTTGGAACAGCTTAATAACTTAATAGGTAGTCAATAGGTAGATGAGTCTGTTCATGAAGAAGCTGTATACAAGATTAAAACTTTTTTACTTTAGTTGTTGATTAATACTGATCGAAATTTTTCTATATCTGCCAGCTTTAATGTCGAAATCTCGATGAATACTGAGAAAGCCGTAAGCGTCCTGCCAGCACTTTGAACAGATTTCTCTAAATTCATCGTAAGGTATATCAGTTCCAACGTGATCTTCATAAACTTACTTTAAATTTAGATCGTCTTGCTTAAATAATACTAATATGTTGGCATTATCACGAACTAAATGCTTTGAAATTCTTGTATATATCTGACAGAGATAGACACAGTGTACCGTATTTGTCTGCCCTTGCTAAAATACGCTCGAATGTTATCTTGCTTAGAGCAGGCGATGTCATCGAAATTAGCACCGAATTGTCTTTAGCATCCCAAGGAGGCAGAATACCCTCGTTTTCATTAAACGAAAAGTAATTTACGCTTTTTATCAATTTCAATACTTGTTCTAGAAATTGGTATTTAAGTTGATGAAGCGATTTTGAGAAAATGTAGACATTTTAAATTTTAAACCGTTTGCATCGATAAGCAGCTACATCACGACGTTCGTTTTCCCGAAATTCGAAGGACCGGATATGATGCAGAGTATACTGTCGCTCAACAACTTCCCATGCTTACCTACCATCTTTGTTATAGCTTTTCTCATCTATGTCATCAAAGTTAGATACGGGCAAAGAGCACTTTTGCTTTACCAACTTCATGGTTGAAGTTACCAAACTACTAACCTCAAAGTATTTGTAACCGCCCCTTTATATCTCATAAAAAAACACACAAACACATAAAATGTTTTATTCAAATGATAATAATTACATTCTATTTTTAAAATAAAATACATATAATACATTCTATTTTAAACTAATTATAAGTTTATATTTTTTTCAACTTCTAAAATACTAAGATTATATTCAATAATTGCATTGTGCAATATGAGGCAATAGGTGACTGCACTTGCGAAAAGCTTTTCAACGTCTCCATCTCTAACTTTATGTCGACGGTGGAGTTCTTAAAATCATTTTGCTTGGAACAATCGATTACGGATACAAGGCAATCTTTGAACTGCTTGTAGTTGAATAGAGGATAACTTCTCTCTCTTTCATAGTAGTCACGTTGAAAGTTTGCGTAATTCAGGTATGCCTGAGCATAATTGTTGTTTTCAAAGTCTTGTTGCATATGTTCGTACTTTTCTGAATTCAAATGAAGCGATAAATGTGTGACGTCCAAGTGTTTAAATTTTGATGCATCCATGAAATTGTAAAGAAATTTTCGGGTTTTTATCGAGGGAATCGAATAAATTGAGTTTGACTTGATCGCTGAGCGTTAAATGAGGCATTTTCCAACTAATTTCTTCCACAGTTATTATTACATATGCAGCACCCTCATAGCAATTGTTATAAGTTCTAACCATTATTAAGACCAGCCCTTGACGCATGTTAATAATCGTTTTTTTGTACATTTCGCAAAACCCTAGTATATATTTTAAAGGTATGCAGGCAGCGAAGCGCTTCTCAAGTGGATCATATTGAAAATAGTTATTTACAGTATTTGCAACGGTCTATCCGGTTAAATTTAACATGTTCAGATCATCAGACGTGTAAGATGCATAACCTTTGATGGTACTCATAATTCCGAGCATTTCGCAGGAATAGATTCTTTTTCCGCCCAATTCATAGCGTATTTCCTCGAACAAGAAGAATGGAAAATATTTTGTAAACTCGTACTTCTTACTTTCAGCATCCGATAGCTTGTCTTCTTTTGGCGATCTGCTAATATAAATATAACTATTGTGTGTATTCGTTATTAGTTCTTGATTTTAAATTAAAATTCTAACTTTGTTTGAATGTTTATATGTTCTAGGGCCGTAGGGATAATAAGTATGCAGTTCTTCCTTGAAAATGTCATCAGCGCAAGTATAGCTCTCGAAAACATTATGTTGAGACACTTTTTTATCTTGTTCTAACTCCAATTGGTCTTAGAAATTGTTTTTTAGCAGGTAATAGCAGCTATTTTGAACGGCGTCTCTCTCTATCAAAAGCAGATTTCCAACTAGGTACACGTAGATCTCATCTATTTCTTTTATAGTCCTCGTCTGCACTGCAGTTGTATCCGTTAACATCAACAACGGTTCTAGGCTGATACTGCAGGGAGCTCGGTGATTGACTCCTAAATATGAGACCCATCCTTCTTTGGTTCAAACTTCTGTAGCACTTAGCACACCAAGAACTGCTCGTCGCCAAAGTCAATAGGTCGACCGAATTGGTCTATCAGATCGATGGAAATGTTTCTTATAGTATCCGTGTTAATTTCCAAGAATGGCGGATTAACAGGTTTAAGATTGATACTGTGACCTAGAGCTATGTCACAGATGCCAAATTCGTGTATAGTGTGTACTGGTTCATCGTTTCTATATGCTTCTTTTATAATGTCACACTCTACATTAACATGCGTGTGCTTTGATATTACGATGACTTCTGAAGAAGTGTGAAGTATGTTTGCTTTTAATAGTTCGGATTTAAAGCCTAGCATACGCCCGATACTTTGAGGTTTTCTAAAGTCAACGTCGCATGCACACTTCAACTCGCACTTGTAAGTGTTTGAATTCGCTCTTACATGAAATGTATCCGCATTCGTATTAAATAATTTCAAAAGACTATGATTTATACATTCACTTATATTGGCAATTTCGTACGCGCCATACGGAATCTCAATTGTTCTTTCGTTTTTCTTTTCGTCAATGAAGTGGAATTTATTGTTTTTTTTGGTAATATTTCGTATTGAGTTTGTGCCGTGAAAAACAATCAACCATAATCCGTATGTGTAACGGTTGTCTGCTTTGTATATAACTTTGTTACCCTAGCTGTTATACTGAGTTCTTGCCATGACGTATGATGCTGCTGACTAATGAAAATCACTCAGCAATATTTACTTATAGAGAAAATTTAATCATAAATGACCGCAAACTTCTATATTAAAGTCTTGCTCGCACTTATAATTATAATGAATTTTACATCCCGAAAGTAGTCTAACGCTTCTTGAGGGGTCCAAGGTCACCAAAGCTATCATAATAGAAAACGTTGGTCTTATAGTTCTTATAGCAAGTCCAGTGAGTCCCAGGCCACTCTTGATTGTCCAAATTAATTATTGGGCATTCACGAGTTCACAACTTTTTAGGTAAATTATTCCGCATAAATACACCTCTGAAGTAGGGAATATTTTTTGCGTACCTTTTCAAATACACATTGATCAGCGCTTGTCGGGGCAACTTCAGAAGTTTTTTGAATTATTACGTGGCGGTAGAGGAGAGGCTAGAAATAGAGCGCTGCCACTCTTATAAGGTCTTCAATAAATCCCACTGCATTTCCTTCCAATAGCAGTTGCTTCCATAACTCGATTATGCCTTTCAGTTTCTTCCTGTAGCTTTTTTTCAGCTTTGGCGTCATTAACTGCCTTAGCAATACCACCAGCACCGCCTGCCAACGCCCATACAGCGGATAACACCGCAAATAGGGGTATTAGGAGTGGAAGAAACCCGCCTATTTTAGATAGCGGTATTACGCGAGGAAGTTTAACATTTATTCGACCTCCGATAGCTTTTATGGCAATACGAGCGGCAGTCAAGGTTAGTTTTATTAAACTTAGTAAAGTGCCTCCGTCCGAACTTCCAATAATATGTTTCGCCGAATTTTTAATCTTCTTAAGAACACGTTTGTTAAAACATACGCCTCCTCTTTGAAATTGCTCCACCCCGTTTGCGATATTTTCGCGTCTTGTTGCGTGCCAAGCAACCCATCCTAAACTTTCTTTTTGTTTTTATAGCCGTACCTACAGCTAGCGCAGATACTTTTTCTCCAAAAGTTGCGTCTTTAGCTTTGAGCCTCCTAAGTTAGGGAAACTATTTCCTCATCCCCGTCAAAATGGGTTTTACTTTTAGCTACCATTTTAGTTCGATAAGTTACACAATTGCATCGACAATACGAATAACTTTCACACTTTTTACACGCCATCAATCTAATCCCGAGGTTGAGGAAAACAACTCGCAACAATAATAATTCATTTTTACTTTCTTTTCGACGACGCTAATGATGCTGATTAAGACGCGCTCTTACCTTCCTTTTTATATAAGTGTGCGCGTATAGACGAGAGAATGCTTAAGAAAATAAGCTGCAGAAACTTACTCCCACTCCTTGAGTTTGTGTTTTTCCCCATTACAATACGTATAAATTTTACAATTAGCGGCTAGAAGTTACATTTTCTCATATGATTATACGTTAAATGAACCACAAGGTCACTCAGGCCTCCACCAGAATATTGTTGCGTGGAGGTGTAGCGAGGGGGGTCTATTTAACTTAAAATTGAACTTAACAAAAAATATTTTTTAAATTATCTAGTTGTTGTTAAGTCGTAAAGTCACCAGGTCATTTTAGATGGAAACAGTTGTGGACTCCGATAACATCGTCAAAGATGTAAAAAATCTAAGTTATTTGCAAACGCATTGCAATGCGTGCATTTAACCGCTAATAAATTGTTCTCGTTATATGCTAAGTAATAAAAGTTCTGGACATCAAAAGTTTCTGGAGTTGGGACTTAGCATTTTTTGTGGGTTAAAACCTATCATTTGCATAGGATGCATTAATTGCACTTATGAAACTGATGACGTTAACTTCGATTCCGTTTTACGAATGCCTAAAGATAAAACAATTGTAATGTGTGCTACTGATGATGTTGGTATTGTACATGAGTGAATCGCCTCAATATCCAGCTAAATTACATAGAATCAAAATTTTATAATGTAAATTGTATTGTTTGTTAAATTTTGGTGACGTTCCGCTAATAACGGACAAAATCTTTTTTCCTTAAGTTACCGCCGTGGTTTTTGTTTCTTAGAAACGTGGTTGTTGACAAAAACGGAAGATCGAATTTAGCGAAAAAGTAAATAAGTTGATTGGGTTTTGGATCGGATAAAAATAACACGAGAGACGAGTTTCCTTCACGTCCGTGTCGATTCAGACTCTAATCGTGCAAGAAGTGTGACAGAGAAACGTAATTTCCGAACATCTGATAGGGTTCGGTGACATATTCTTCAAAAATGGGTACGCATTTGTCGAGTCGTAGAGGTAGTAAAATCGGTCGTGTGTTGGCTGTGTTAAAAAAATGTTCAGTGTGTTTAGGGACTCAACATAGTGTCAAATGTTGGAAGGCCCGACCTAAGAGATATAATGGTATATCTCTAGTAATTAGTCAGTACGTTTCACGCCGTAGCAGTTTTACTGGACGTGTGAAGTTCTTTCGCTGACTCAGGAATCTATAAGCCATCCCAACGGACCATTTTGGGTAATTCAACAACCAAAAATAAGGTACCCCCACTTTGCTATTGTTCTTTGGCTTCTTTCTGTTGACCTAAGAAAGGCATAATAACTTAAGCCTTCCCGTGTAACGGGAGATCAATACTACATATCGTCTGAGGAAATCGTGGACGCATACTTGCGTTGACGATGTCCAAATATAGACTACTCTAATTTTAGTGCCAGTAGATTTGCTTAGTCATTCTCCGATCGCTTGAATAAGGCCATATTCAAGGGACGGAGAAGTTATTTTGTAAACTATCTGTAACTGTGTGTACGTAGGTAACTCACTTTCGTTGTCAATAGAGGTCGTGTTATTTAATTAAACTTTTATTTTTGACCGTAGTATAAGCTAATTAAGAATATTTTAATTTTCAGAGGATATGTACTAACTAAAAACCGCGATCAAAATTTATACCAGCCCTTGGGGTCTTGACAAAAATGAACCCCGGAATAAGTTAACAAAATGCCAGGGTACTGCTCTATCTATTCCTAGAACAGTCCCATACTTTGAGCGGTCTTCTGGAGAAGTGGTCTTTCCCAATATCTCGACTTCCTTTTAGCTCGCTGGACGGTACTGGTGTACTTTAGCAGGAATCCACTCTCCTCCAACAAGTTAGCGGCCATCAGTGCTGTCGCTGTAGCGTAAAGCCAAAAGCGCACGTGACATGTTTTATGAAAGCAACGATAATGACGAAAAAGGCTTTGAAGACACCGCTACCTCTAAAAGTTTCAATAACGCATATCGTTATATACCTTTATTCAGTATTATGTCATTTTCCGCTTCGAAAATAGCCGGCTTTGTGCTTAAACGGGGTATCTTAGATGCCGAAAATAAACAAAAGCTTCCGCTTGCAGAAGAAGCTATAGATTCTGCAATCTTTTTAACGATAGACGAATGTTTAAAATTATTTGAACTTAAATGCGCGATTAATTATGAATTAGAATTGTTAAATGATGTGAAGTTATTAAAATATATTAAAAACTGTTTTATAAATAAGATCGTTGAATAAAATTTTGTGAACGTTAAAAAAGTTCCAGAAAAACAATTAATTCTATCGCAATTCAGTAGTGATGCTAATTACATAGAAAATTTGAATTTTTTTTTGAGAATTTATAAACTAAATTTTTTATCTACATTACATTTTCTACTACGGTGTCGTGACAAAAATATTTTTCCTATTTTTATACATATTAAAAGAAATTTTTCTAGTAAACAGGCAGATAGAA
>JAHWXV010124899.1:0-11879 GCA_024586415.1 Phrixothrix hirtus
AATTTTGTTAAAATCGAATAACCGGAAGTGCCACTTTATTCCTGTGATTTTTAGGTTTTTTGCAATTTTTTCGAAAACGGCTCTAACGATTTTTTTTAAACTCGTCACGTTTCCTGCGCCTGTAATACTATATTACATGAAATAATTGGTTTCTCTGAGAAAATTTGTTGAAGTGAGTTATTGAGAAAAATCTCTAGAGTTATGCAAGGTTTTGTCTGGCGAGTAACTTGGATGGACGAGCCTTCCAATTATCGTCCTCGAAATAAAAATAAATTAATATTTTAATAATTTGTGTGCATTATTTACATACTTAATTACTTTTTATTTAAATCTATAAATTATTTTTGTTTGAAATGAGCTTAAAATTTAATTATAAAACTCTTAGTACATGTATAACCAGATTTTTTTTAATAAATTATTGTAAATTACAAAATTAGACGTATGGTAAAATTTCTCGGTATAAGGTATCAAATTCCATTTGTTGAAATACAGGACAATCAATTTATGTCTATTATGGGCCAAAAATGGTTACATCTTTTGAAATGCCCTTGATGTAGAAATAAATTAGCAAAAACTTATACTAATAGACTAGTAGAAATGAACTAAATTAAATCTGAAAACATAAATAGGCCATTATATTTAAAAACATAATTCAAAATATTTTTAAAATCCGAACATCTTTTAGTATTAATCAAGGTTTTTCGAAACCAGCTAGATTTCAATAATTTGTTAGAGTTTACTGTTTTCTTAACTATTACATTATATTTGTATTGCTAGGTGTCTCTATGTATACTAAGTTTCAATTATTTATTTTGCCAATCTCACAGTTGGAAATTCAATGACCTTATCTATTCTGTTCTTATATATGATTTTCCTTTACATTTATTTTGTGTATCCAAATCTATACATTTATTTAGGGTTATTTATTAATTATTTATATAAAATTATTGGTAAAAATTTAACTTCTTAGTTTTTAATTCTTTGGGTTACTAAATGCTTTCAAATGCATATTTGGTACATTTAATTTTTAAAATCTTTAACCATAATTTTAATTAACTCAAGCCGTTTCTAATTTATGAATTAACTGTATTGATTTTTTGATTAATAATTAGAATAATGGCGTTAATAAAATGTTCGTTACAAGTATTCTGTGAAATTTTATTCTTTATGTTTCCTTAATGTTCCAGATTATCACATTTCTATATAAATAGTAGTTTAAACTTCTTCAGTTTAATTTTCCCTGAAAACCTGTTATAAATAAATATAAATATAACAATTAGTACTAGTGTACTCTAAGATAAATATTAAGTTGAATACAGGTAAATAAATAATTATAAGTTAGCGAAAATAAATAAAAACTTTTAAAACAATTAACTGGATTCTGTATGGATTACCGTCGCTTGAATAATGGGACCAACAAGTACAGCTACCATCTACCCATAAGTGACGACACTTTGAATACGCTTTCCGGCTTCAAATGGTTTTTAACTTTAGACATGAAGAGTGGATATTGATAAGTCGGTATAAAGCCTGAATATCGGGCAAAGACAACCTGGTCTCTTAAGCTGAAATGCACATACCAAGGATATTTAATATTCTGCAAACTTACAATGTTAACGAATTAAAAGATAATATATGTTTGCCTACTCAAGGCGCAATAATCATCTTAAAAACATAGAAATTTCACAAATCACTAATCATAATGAAATATAGAAATATATAAAATTTTAGAGACCCAAACTTTGTGGAAGCGACAATTAGAAAAGCGCGTGTCTAATTAGAAAAAAATTAAGAAATTGGAATAATACAGAGTTGTAAAAATTCATATGAAGAAATACATTACTGTACATATTTTAAGTTCAACCACTTACATCACATGGCACCTAATTTTAGTATTTAAACTGTAACTTTTTAAAATAAAATTACTGATGCTTGAACATTGTTTGAACACAGTCGCTAAGGTATGTGCTTAAGAATTAATTGTACTTAATTAGTGAGTAAATCTGCTCATTAGCACTGCAGCCAGCTACAGACACAGCATTGTGTAGGAGACATCTAAAATTCCATGAAAATATCAAAGTTTTAATTTCCACACTACTTGAGACTGGGTAGTGATTTCCAAGGTGAAATTGTTTCCGAAATAGTGCGAATACGCCAAGGAAACTATTCTTAATAGCGTTCCTAACAAGAATTGTTCCTGATAGGGTTATCTTAGCAAATGTATATAGTATCTTGGACGATGTCCAAGATTTTCTTTTCTCTGACATTTTAAAAAGATGATTTATTTTTGGTTTATAAGACCAATATTTTGTCACAGTTATCGGAAAGTCCTTCGATAAACACATGAAAAACCTTGAAGAGGCATTTCAAAGACTGCGAAGTACGGCATAGTCCAAAAGAATGCAACTTGTTCAAAAAAAAGTGAAATATTTGGGTTAGGTAATTTCTCAAAAAGGCGTGGCAGCTGATCCAGAGAATGCTACAATCAAAGGATAAATAAGAATTACAAAGGTTTTTGGTGTTATTCACTTACTGTTGTCGATTTGTAGACATCCCATTTACGGAGCAATAGCTGCCAGGAGTCAATTGAAACACTTACACGAACTTTGACAACCGCACCCATACTCAGTTACACTAGAATGGAGAGGCGATTTGTTTTAGATACTGATGTTAGCCACGTCGACATCGGTGCAGCGCTGTCTCAAATCCAAGCTGGACAGGATCGAGTAATTGTATAATTCAGCAGTGTTATCCAAATTTGAAAAGAACTATTGTATTACGCGCAAAGAATTGCTAGCGATGATAAAGGCTGTTGAACACATTTACATATATCTTTAGGACGAAATAGTTCATTGAAATGGCCACTACAGTTTAAGAATCCAGAAGTTCAATTAGCGAGATGGATTGGATGGCTACAAGAGTATGACTTTGAAATCCAGTATTGTGCTGGAAAAAGTAGTCGAAATTCTCATTTGATAGTTATTATAATTTTTTGCTAACTTTTTCGGTCTGTGTTTTTCGTACGATTTGTTATTCTTTTTCATTGTTACTTAACATTATTTTGGTTGTTGTTCTTTTGTTAACATGTTTTGTTTGTTTAATTATGCATAGAGTACGGAAACGAGGATATTACTATCAATTAAGCGAATTTGACAGAGGTCGATCATTGGTTTGGGGGAAGCTGGTTTTTCATTTGGGGAAATTGCTAACCTTGTAAATCGAAATCGATCTACTGTAATGCGAGTATGTTATGTATGGTTTGAAGATGGCCAGGTACATCGTAAAAGAAGAACCGGGGCTTCAAGAAAAACAAATGAGCTTCAAGATCGTCGCTTAAGACAATTAGAATTTAGAGAACGATTTTCCTCTACTCGTGCTGTTGGTAACCAATGCGTTGGTGAAAAAGGTCGCCTTGTAACTCTTAGAACAGTTTATCGCCGAATCCATAGTTTTGGGTTAACATAATAACGTCCGTAACTTGTGCTACCTTTGACTGCAGAACATTGTCAGCAACGGTTACAATGGTGCAATGAACGTGTTGTCTTTAGTGTTGAATCTAGATTTTATTTAGGAATGCACGCCGGTCGCGTGAGAATTAGAAGAAGACGGGGTGAACGACGGAATCTTCGATTTACAGTTGAGAGGTACGTACACCTCACTGTGGGTGTTATGGTTTGGGGTGCGATTACTTATGGCAGCAGGTCTCCTTTGGTATTCAGTCGAGGCAATATAACATCACAACGATATATTGCGGAGATGGTTGGAACACGTCTTCTGCCATACTTACAAGAGCTCGAAGATCCATTATTCCAACAAGATAATACACGTCCACATATAGCAAGGTCTTCCTTGAACTTCTTTGAGCAGGCCCAAATTTATCTTTTGCCCTGGCTTCCAGATATTTTTATCACTGAACCTGTATGGGACATAATGGGTAGAAGGTTGCGAAATTTGCAGTATCCTCCTTTGGCCTTAGAGGCCTTGAGGCATGGGGTGCAACTTGGATGGGAGGCAATATCCCAAGATGGTATAAATCACATTATTCAATTAATGCCTTGGCGTGTAAATGAATGTGTAAATCAGAGATACCGCACCACACATTATTAACAATTATCAAATTTTGTTTAATTAATAAAGATTTTCTTCCCAACATAGGTGAATATTCCTACAAAATTTCATCAGGAAATTCCAACCCCTTCTTGATGTTGCAATTTCTATGTCACTGAGTATAGCTAGTCCATTTCCGGAAATAGAAGCAGCAAATAAATACATCCTAGTTGCAATAGTCTATTTTAGTAAATGGACCGAAGTATACGATCTACCAAATCAAGGGGACTTGGTGAAAGTACTGTTTAACCGTTTATAAATTCCTTTGGAATTGTATATAGTCAAAGGAAGAAACTTTGAGCAGCCTTATTCCAAAGCTTTTACCAGCTGTTGAAAATAGCAAGATCAAAACAACTGCTCTTCATCCAGATGGAATGGTGGAACGTATTAATCGAACGATAAGAAAATATTTGTTAAAAGTTGTCTAGGACCATCAAAGAGATTTAGACCAGTACTTACATTTGTTCTTGACGGCATATCGGTCAGCTATAAACGAGTCGATAGGAAAGACTCCAGATAGAATGTTATTTGAGCACGAAATTAGGCTACCATGTGATTTGTAGTTTGGTAGTAAGCCTGAAGAGGAGGAGGTAGCTGGAAATGGATATGCGGAAGTCTACGAAGTAAACTAAATTCAATTCATGGAAAAGTTCGTAATAATATACAGATTGCTAGTGATCGAATGAAATTCCACTATGATGTAAGTTTGAAAGCGAAAGGATTTTAAATCACTGATTTGGTTTAGTTGTACCAACCTCAATGAAGACGAAGTTTATCCCCAAATTTCGAATATTCTGGGAATGTCTGTTATAAAGTTGTGAAAGGGATCAATGATATAATAATCGAATAATGACATTGCCAAGGTAGTTGACATGAATCGATTGACCCCATACATTGGGAGGAATACCGAGATAGGACAAGTAGAACCTGAACAAAGAGTAAACCACGTTGAGTTCGAGAATGTAAAAGTCAAGGACAGTGAATAGTCATTTATAAGTTTATGTCAACCAATTCGGGACCCCATAAAGCTCGGTTTGGAGTTTCCAGAATACAGAAATTTGTTTGATGTATCAGAGGAGTACCACTTGGCCCATTGTGTCGCTAAAGATTTCAGAAGGTTCCGTGGCATCCTAGGCGATTTTAAAAGACATATGGCCTAAAAGCAATATAGTAGCAATGGCTAGAAATTGGGAAAGCATGTCACCTACTGCGCCGTTACCGCCAAGGTATGCGAAGTATTTACCACATTCTGAAGCCACGTTACATAGACTTGTGAAAGATATTATAGGAACTAAGGAATATAATAGCGGTTTAAATTCCTTTAGTTTTAGTTTTCCCTAAAAATTTGTTTTATTAAGAGGCTGTTAGAAATATGAATAAAATAATTATTACAAGTGAACTCCAAGACAAATATTAAGCTAAATATGTGTAAAATAATTAAATATAAGTTAATGAAAATAAAGACTTAAAACAGTTGACTAGTTTTCTTACAATATTTTTAAATTCTGTAACATTATCAATTATATATAAAATGTTCAAAATGTTTTCTCTATTCCTGTTAATAAAGGCGCTGTCGTCCAAATTTGGAAGTTTATGGGCCACCATGTATATTATTTAGAGGCTGTTTTAAAACATATCCATCCTGTTTTTGGAGAAACGTCTACGCTGAAAAATCTGATACAGTTCCTACAAGCATGGGCCCTCTGACGCATAATTTCTGAGATACAGAGAGTCGATGTTTTAGAGAAAATAAGTTTGTTCAATTACACCTCTTTGAATATTGATTTTACGCAAAAATGTATTCTTTTAAAAAAATTTTTTTGGTTTTAAAAAATCTAAATCTATGTTAAGAACTTCGACATAATATATAGGGTGGCTTGAAAATTTGTTAAACGTAAAACTTGTAAAGAAAGAATGGGTCCGCCTTTATTTTTAATTAGCCTACTGCGATTAGGTAGCAACATTTTGTTATTTTGAGAAAAACATTAGATGTACATTTATAATTTCAAAAATGTAAACGATGCATAAATACTTTAATTTTTATGTGGAATTGATCGGTATTTTTTTACGAGTTAGAAATGTGTAAGTGATTTTAGAGTATCCTGCGTGATATTTTAAATTGTTTCGATAATCTACTGATGTTGATTTTCTGAAATCGAATTTGTAGGAATTCTATAAATTTTACCAATGTTACTAACAATTAAAAACAACTATACAAGTAGTTACATAATTTTCTTATAAAATGGTGATACTTTTAATCATGATATCCCATAGTTACAACATTCTCATGAAATGGATACTTCGGCAATAATAAATATCGTAAAATTTTGTACATTTTATGACAAAACAGTTGAAGGTGATAAAAGTTATACGCAACTTATATGTAGAAAGTTTTATTATTGAAAATAGTTCTTTGCATTTTTTAAAATTGGGCATATCGATCGACATATTCGTGAAAAACTGTTTTATTAATTCTTTCGGTCAATTTTTCTATGTTTTGCCTTTCACCGCATCTATCTTTTTTAATCTAAATCAAGATACCAAATACTATTTAAATTAAGAATTTCATTTAGAAAAAAATTATTTTAGAGTGAAAATCCCTGGTGATTGTACGATTATGATGGTGAAATAATTTTTTTGTTGAATTTTGGCGATTGCTGGTAATTAAAGAATATTTGTTTCTAGTATGGTAGGTTATAGGTCTTATTTATCAAACAGCGTATTTGGAAAAATAAATTCTATTGCTATTAATTTAAGAAACTATAGATAATGTTATGATAGAAACAATTGAATGTGAAATTTAACAAAAACTAAAACAGTCCTACTCAATAAGTAGAAATTGACGTACCTGAACATTTTTCACAAATCTCATTTGCTTTTGTTTTATACTCAAAGATATAAGTTTTGTTACACTCTGTATAATTGTAACCCTAGAAGTTCAAGTTAAGTTTGAAATTAAGTACCTAACTTTAAATTTGTTACAAAAATGACCTTAGTAATTTAATTTAAATGAACTACTATATAATATTTCAAATCTAAGTGTTAGGCAAAGTTTTAAACTATTATGACTAGTAGAGGCCGATTTTCTCAGAGTTACGAGTATTTTATCGCAATATTATTATCTAGAAGCGTTTTAAAACTTTTGTTTTCAGACCGTTTGCACCATGTAAGCTTAAATTAAGCTTAGCTTGGCGACGGTCGGTATCACGAAATTTAAATAAAGTTTAGACTCTAAGCGGAAATGGTTCAGAAATATCAAATCTCTTGAATTGTCATGTGCCTTCCTCCGGAGAATTTTCAAAATACTAACTCAATTTAAATTAATTGGCCTAAATATTCTTATTTTTATGTTGAATGTGCTGACACACACTGTTTAGTTCACGGAGTAAATATTATGTAAATCAGATCAAATTTAGATAATTTGTACTATATAAATTCAGGTTCATAGACAAAACAACGTTTGTAAACATTGATCAATTTTCTGTCGAAGAGCTATTGACATTGACAATAATTGCTGTAATAACGACTGTATAAAAAAATGATAATTTCATAAATCGTAAATGTATTTACATTGACGTATTTGGACCTGAATATTTTATCATTTATAACTTATTAATTCAAAGAAAAATTCAATGTGCATATCACACTCGTCCTTTGAAAATCCAGTATTAAATATAAAGCTTTTCGAATTATAATTTAGTAAGGACTATTGTCTAATTTGTAATAAAAATTATACATAAAATAACTAAAAAAGATGTTCCCACGCAACTATTGATATCAACCTAAATTGTTTCTTTATAAAAACGTCTTAAAAATAGCTTATTTGTCAAATGCAATAATCATAATTGATATTTATTAATTTAGTAATTTAGTACATGCAATTAAAGCAATAAAATAACATTTAAAAAATTTCAGGCATAATTTAATTTTTAATTAAAACTGCAAAGATTAATTTTATCAGAAAATTCAAATTCCATTAAGCGAATTAAATTTTAAACTGCATACATATTATATAATGGTTTCTAATAATTTTTAAAATTTGGTAAACATGTTTGCTGGTTTCTACATATTAAAACTAATCCAAAATAATTTGTTAAAGTAAATGGGTTAATAAAGCGCTAAACAAATAATTCTAGGTGAAGTATCTTTTGTAAAGCTGTATCTGTACGTACCAGTCTACACGCAAATCTTCGAGGTCTTTGATTTCTTTCACTACTTAATGTAACGAATAATAAGTAGTTCAAAGCAAAGCTATAAAAATTGAAAGCAGACGGGGAAAGTTGTGATCAATAATAAATGAGTAAGGGTTGAAAAGCATGTTTTGTTTGATTCAGTTAAAGTTCTGCAAGCAGAGAGTGAGCATGAAGTTTATAAAGTAGGTATCCATTAATTCCGTGATTCACATGGTACGAATTATTGTTCTTTTTGTTTACACTATTTTTATAAAAATGTACACGAAATGTGATAAGAAATAATTGCTTATTTTAGATGAAATTTTAAAGTATCTTTTACTTTTTCGAATATTTTTCTCATATATGTTAAAAAGAATAAAATAATGTGCGAATTTCGAAATGTTGAATTCTCGACGAACACCTCCTATTAGACAAGTATCTCTTTATAACGAAACTTCTCAACATAGGAAAAGTATAAAAAAACAGTTTTCTTGTGATATACCGGATACGTCTATAAAATGCATAACTCAAATTGATAGTCCATCAAAAAATCATAATTTGCGAAACAGACCGGTTGTAAAATCAGCATGGGATGAAGACTGCGACCAGAAGATTTCTGAAAGTACAAATAAAATTCAAAATGAAATAATAGTTAAAAAGTGTAAAGAAACCAAGCGGCCTTCAACGGCAAAACTTGTCAAGCAAAATTCGTTGAATAAAACATCAATACTTTTATCACATCAAGAATTGGCAGAAAGATTAAGGCGCGCATGGAAAGATCGCGAAAAGGAGAAATTAAATTTGAATATATTTTTAGCACAAAATAGCGTAGAAAAGCAAGAAGACGAAATCAGTAATGACTTAGATAGCTGTTTATATAGTGACAATAGCACTCTTCATGATACACCTCTTAAACCAAAACACACGTTTTCGGTAAAACCACAATTATTGCCAACCAATAACGTAACCTGTAGGAGTATTTTCCGAAAAAGAATACAAAGAGCATATAGTAGTCAAGATTATGTCACCTATTCACCTAGAAAACCTATGGAAAGCAATAATAACAAAGCAACCGCAAGCTCATTTTTAGAAAATGTAAACCCAAAAAAAATTTTCCTTGTAAAATCGATTAATGAAAATTTAAATGATTATAAAGTAAAAGGTAAACAAACCAATTCTGAAGAAAGCAATTCTATAGTCCATGATAATATTGTTGAATCTAAACCAATTGATGTTATAATACGCCCCATGACAGCAACATCCAAACGTGAAAAATTTCGAAGTCGCACAAATTCAGCTTTTAATGGAAGTATAAAAGAAAATCCACGTCCACCTTTAGTTCGAGCATCGTCTGTTCCACTGAAGCAAACACCATCGAGGCCGAAACTGACCACTACAAAGCGAAGAATAAAGTCCGCTGTCAGAATAAAAGGAGAAAGAAATGAAGATGATTATCAAAATGGAAATACCAAAAGTAGGAAGTTTGAAAAAACTGGAACAGACATTGTAACCATGGTATCATTAGTAAGTCCAGCAGAAAGTGAAATTGAAGATCACACAGAAAATGTTAAAGACGAAGTTAAATCCAAAACAACTTCTCCTATAAAATCAATTTCGGTACAAAAATCAGAAAAAGTCCAATTACAAAAGACCTTTACACTACGTAAAACTATCAAGTCAGGTATGTAATTAATTCAGTTATAATTAATATTGTGAATAATTCATTTATGTTTAATAATGAAATAAATGTAATTACTAAAGAAGTAGAACATCATTTAAGAAATGCTTCTTGTTAAAAGTTTTACAATTAAGAGCTTTTAGAAATTTGTCAGTTTGATTGACAAGTTCATTTTTCATTACTTTGAATATAAAACGCTCTTCGTATTAAATCGAAACTATTAACTCGATAAAAATGCAAATTCATTTCAAATATCGACTGTATTTTCCAGGTATAAATTTATTGACATTTTATTCTTAATTTTCATATACGTCATATATATTTCACAACTGAAAAACATTTTGTTTTAGTGTCTTTTCAGCAGTCGAGCATACACGCAGTTCGAAGTTTTTCAGCAAGTTTTCCCGCACGTCGGAGTTCTAGCAGCGCAACTTTTATGTTAAATAATTTTAATCCAGAGAAATTAGTAAACAACGAACATCCATTAGAAAAAAAACAAGAAATGTTAAAAAATTCGATTAACGAATCAAAGAATACCAAACCCGGTTTTATGCGCACAATAAGCGCCCCTTCGGAATGCAGGTTAGTATAATTAACGTATAAGTATAGGAAATAATAAAAAAGTTTTGTCGAAACTATTAATCAATAATGAAAAAATCGCAAGATTTGTTTTAAAATAACCTTCGCCCTAAATACATTCAAGGTTATATAATTGAATAAATGCAATAAAATTATCTTTTCTGATTTTATATTTATTGATGCTTATAGGCTTTTTACTTAAATTTTACGATTACAGTAAAGCACGCGAGTATATAAATATTAAACTGGAATTTACTTTATAAATAACAATTTTTGTGTTTGGATATAATATTCTATTAAAGTAGTTTGTAAAGACATTTAATTAAGTGAATGCATTTATCACCATACGTAATAGATATTTGGAACTTTCTCAGCCAAGACATTTTGAAATCGTAAAAAATTGTTATACATACGACCCTAAAACTTCTCATTTTAGAAATTTGTTTAATATTTATTTGTATCTTTGATTCAATGTCATCCTTAAAACTAAAATACACTGGAACTTTCATTTTATAAACTTATACAAGGTGTTTAAAAATTGCTGTCGAATATTTTACCCACTTATAGTGCTCATTGAGACAAACAAAAAGCTCTTATTCAACATAGGTCCGCAACTCAACAATTTCAGGGATATTGGAGATTTTGTGTTTCAAGAGTAGAAAATCTGGTATGAGACAACAAACGACTTTCTCTTACACAAATAGATATGGAAATAGTATCTACAAATGATTAAATTATTATTTACGTTTATTTTGAAAACGATAATTGTAACGGACACCCATCCCAGTTACTGGACACGCAAAACCCTGCTTAACTTGAGAGATTGTCCCTGACAACTCGCTTCAAAAAATATTTTTAGGAAAAACTCTAAGTTCACGGAAAAGTATATCAAAAACATAAGAACCGTAGCAAGTTTCAAAAACATTGTTAAAAATGTTTTGGGGAAAATCGCAAAAAACTTCAAAATTGCAAGAATGAAGTGGCACTTCCGGTCATTAGGTTTTAACTAAATACTTGAAATCTCATTCGCAGAAGATAAAAAACTTAAATATACAATTTAAAAAAATCGTTAGAGCCGATTTTGAGAAAACCTCGAAAAACCAAAAAATGACAGGAGTAAACTGACATTTCTGGTTATTGAATTTTAATGTAATTGTTGCAGTCGCGTGCGGCGATCGTTTTAAACTTAAATATAAAATTCTGCTTATCTATGATTTTCGTTTTCGAGATATCTTGTTCACATACACACAAACACAGACACACACACACACACACACACACACACACACACACACACACACACACACACACACACACACACACACACACACACACACACACAC
>JAHWXV010124938.1:0-17312 GCA_024586415.1 Phrixothrix hirtus
ACACACACACACACCCACACACACACACACACCCACACACCCACACACACACACACACACACACACACACACACACACACACACACACACACACACACACACACACACACTGTCTCTTGAAAATAGGCATTCTGAAGCATCTATGGTATTCGTATTGAAAAAAAAGGCTTTTACATTATAAACCGATGACTAAAACACTCCAGCAAACTAAACGTAGACAACAGAAACAAATTACATGATAGCAATAATCATTCGTTGAAATGTTTATCGCTCATCAGCCAAAAGGATCAAGGTGGATTGATTTATCCTTCATCCAATGTAATCAGTATTTGTGAAAAAGTGATAAATACGTTAGACAGGCATTGACTGAAAGTGGAGGAATGGATCTTTTAAAGAAATTTATAACAAATAAATTAAGCAATATTGCTGTAAAATATTATTTAAATGAAAATTTGTTTTTAAATTTGCAATTACATATTTATGATCGATCACCTGTTGATAATCATTCAGCTTTATTATTAAAACTTGTTTCACTAAAATATTTAGAAATACGATTCTATTATATTGCGCAACGTGGAATAAATACTGTGGATTCTAATAGACAATATTTAAATAAAATCATATTGAATATGGGCTATTAGAAAATATATAGTAGAATTTATACTGGGTGTCTCAAAATATTCACTCACAGCTAATAACTTTGTTATGACAAGAGCAAAAAGTTTGATTTTGGAGATTATGCATTAGTCGTAAGGGGGTTTACATCTGTAAATAAAAGTCAATGTTTTCATGTTTAACTTTGATACTGTCAATGTCAAAGTTGAAAAGTCAAATAGAACACCCTGTATATTGTTATGTCAATATAAAGCCTGTTTCATTTACAATTAATTGATATAAAACGTAAAAATGTTGAATGAAAAAATTTTAAAAAACACACTTTAGAAAGGGAAATTGTCTATTGTACAAAAAACATAGTTGTCTTGGATTGTTTGTTTACTAAATTTGACAGTCAATATAAATTGTTCGATCGACTTATTTATGTCATTAAGCTGCAAAATACGAACGCTATTTACGTGTAATGAATATGTTGACATGTTAATTTATGGGGAATGCCACAAAAATGGGAAAGGGTCTCAAATTCTGTATAGAGAACGATTTCCGAATTGTACTGTTCACAGACACACGCACAGACTAATTTTCAAAAACATGATTTTCGTGCTTGGGACCTCCAAAATTTCGACGAAAATTTTGGTCGAAAACAATACTTTCTCTTTTACCTATATTTAATATAGGGTAAGAGAAAGTAACGATAAGAAGTATTATTAAATTCAATGGCATGTAATACAATTCTTTTTCGGGAAAAACAAGGACAAGGGGGCAAATAAAATCAATTATTTATGGAAGGTGTTGTTCGGATTATGATGATCTTCCGCGGATCAGTGGAAAAATGTAAGTTTCAAGTATCAACAAATTTAACATTCATTTTAATCTAAATATAACTATTTCACCAATATTAAAAAGCTGGTGTGAGATAACACAAGATATTCTCTTACGTACACAGATATACATACAAATAAATATGCAAATGTCCTCAAATATTTAAAATATTATTCACGTTTATTTTGGGAACGATAATTGTAACAGTTACCCATCCAAGTTACAGGACACGAAAAACCCTGCTTAACTCCTGAGATTTTCACTGATAACTCGTTTCAACGTATTTTTCATGAAAACCTCTAAGTTCACGTAAAAGGATATCAAAGACATAAGAACTGTAGCAAATTTCAAAAAAGTTATTACAGACTTTTTAAGAAACCGCAAAAAACTTAAAACTCCTAAAAATAAAGTAGCATTTCCGGTCATTCGATTTTACTAAATTATTGCCATATCATGTACGGAAGATATAAAACTTAAATATAGTATTTGATTTTCATATGATGATTATTCTTTGGGATATACTGTTCACAACTAATACTCCAAGTATATCCGGTTACTCGATTTTAAAAAATGTATTAGACACTCCTTCGTTAATATAAAACTAAATAAGTAGCTAAGAAATATACTAAGTTTAAAAAAATGTTAGAGGCGATCTCCAGAAAATGAAGAATTCGGAAAATATCTAAAAATGACAGAAATAAAGTGGTACTTCCGGTTATTCGGTTTTAACCAAATTCTTGATTTAGCACACTAATCCGAGTATGGTCTCAAATATAAATTTTCATTTTGCTAGGGTTTTTAGTTTCATAGTTATTTTATTCGAGCTTAACGGTGAAAGTATTTCCGTTTACACGACTTACAGAAAATTTTCTGAAAAACCGTCTATATATAGTAAATTAAAAAAAATTGTTAGAGCCGATTTCAAAAAATCTCAAGAAACCAAAAAATGACTAGAGTAAAGTGGCACTTTCGGTTATCGGATTTTAGTGAAATTGTTGCAGTCGCGTGCGACAATGTATACAAACTTAAATATAAAATTTTGTTTTTCTAGGACCTATGGTTTTTGAGTTATCGTATTCACACGCACATCCGTGTGCACGCACGCACGCATACGTGCACGCACGCACACCCGCTCGATGGCTACGCCATCTTGCAATTGCAACTTGTTGCATAGTATACTATTATTTCTTAGACATTTAATACCCTTTCATATAATTAAGCCGGTTTCTCAGAAAATTTTCCATAAAACGAATAATTATAAATGCTTTTACTATTAGCCATGAATAAAATAACTATGAAACTAAAATTTATATTTGAGGTCATAACTACCTTTGCATACTAAATAAAGAATTTGATTGAAATCGAATAACCGAAAGTACAACTTTATTTCTGTTATTTCTAGATATTTTCGGAATTTTTCGTTTTTCGCGATTTTCTTGAAATCGGCTGTAACGATTTTTTTAAAATTTACTATATTTCTTAGACATTTAATGATCTTTCATATAATCTAGACCGTTTCCCAGAAACTTTTCTGTACAACGAGTAACCAAAAGTACCTTTATCATTAACTGTGAATAAAATAACTACGAAACTAAAAGTCCTAGTGAAATGAAAATTTATATTTGAGTTCATAATTTTCTTTATCTGCAAAATTAAAAATTTGGTTAAAATCAAATAATAGGAAACTGTCCTTGCTTTTATCCGCTAATGGTTTGACTAGTTCTGAAGTAATCAGAAATATTCCACTAATGATAACTTTTTGATTAGGAAACGGATATCTTCGCTGAAAATCGAATTGCGCATGCGGTTTGTTCACAACTAATCATGGATCGTTCCGTGAGCGAAACTAATAGGCAGACAATCTTCAGAGCAGTACGGTCACTTTTCACCACAACTAAAAACTTAGGGAGATCCGGCCTACATATCATTCTCCTTTTATATAACGGTAAAGTCAAAATAAAACAGAACTACACATCAATAAAATGATGACGCAAAATACAATTAACCTTGATGGAATAACTACCATAACTGTGTTAATGAATGATTACCACACATCTTTTCCCAATATTTGTAGGACTTGCTTGTTGGTAATAAACGACAATTTACAAACAATTTGTATAGATTCCGTTAAATTGAGAACAAAGGATGTGTCACTATATAACAAATTATATCATTGTTGTCCCGAATTGGTAAGTTTTTATTATCTAGCATTTACTGATTTTATTTGTTTCATTGATAGGATCTACGTCTTAAATCAAATGTAACATTTTGTGTAAACTGTTTTGAGGTCATTAACATTCTAAACGAATTTATTCAAAAGTGTGAGAAAAGTAAAAGTCCATTTCATGAACAATTCTCTTTTGCATTTTCTTCTATTCAAAATTTTCATGTATTGGAAAAATGTGAATCTACTGATGCAGACAAAATCAAATTAGAAGAAGTTGATTTATCTGATTCAGAAGTGGACTTTTTGAATAAATTTACAGGAAACCAAAGTGTTACAAAAACGTTTAAAGAATCACAAAATAATTTTTCAATTAATATTGGAGAAACGCCATTCAAATGTTTTTCCTGTAATTATACCTACATTACAAAAAGAGCTGTTCAGAAGCATTTATGTGAAAAACCTTTTACATGTTCTGTTTCTAAATATACTAGTATTACAAAGAAAGATTTGAAAACACATCTGAAAGCTTATAGTGAAAAAAATCTTTTAAAATGTTCTGTATGCGATTTTAATTGTAGTCAATTGAATATTTTGATTAAACATTCAAAAATTCATAGTGTAGAAAAACCTTTTAAATGTTCGGTATGCAATTATTGTTCTAATCATAAGAACCATTTGAGAAGGCATATGAAAATTCACACCGGTGAAAAACCTTTCAAATGTTTTGTTTGCAATTACAGGTGTATTGAAAAGGGTACTTTGAGACATCATATCAAAATTCATACTGGTGAAAAACCTTTCAGTTGTACTGTGTGTGGTTATTGTTGCATTCAAAAGGGCCGTTTAAAAAGACATATGAAAATTCACATTGGTGATAAACCGTTTAAATGTTATGTTTGCAATTATAGTTGTATTGAAAAGAGTATTTTAAAACATCATATGAAAATTCATTCCGAAGAAAAACCTTTCAGATGCTCTGTGTGCAATTATAGTTATAAACATAGAAATAGTTTCAATTACCATATGAAAATTCATACTGGAGAAATACTTTTCAGATGTTCTGTTTGCAATTATGGTTGTAATCAAAAAACTACTTTGAAAATTCATATGGAAATTCATACAGGAGAAAAACCTTTCAGATGTTCAGTTTGTAATTATAGTTGTAATCGAAAAACTAATTTGAAAATTCATATGAAGATTCATACTGGAGAAAAATCTTTCAGGTGTTACATTTGTAATTATAGTTGCATTCAAAAAAATCAATTGAAGAACCATACTAAAATTCATACTGGAGAAAAACCTTTTAGATGTTCTGTTTGCAATTACAGTTGTAATCGTGAAACTAGTTTGAACGTTCATGTGAGAATTCATACTGGAGAAAAACCTTTCGCATGTTCTGTATGCGATTATAGTTGTATTCAAAAGATTCAGTTGAAAAACCATATGAAGATTCATAATGGATAAATGCTTTCAGATGTTTTGTGTGCAACTGTTTTGAGAAATCATTTGAAAGTTCATATCTGTGAATATAGTTGTATGCAAAAGTTGAATTTGAGAACATAAAAATTCATACTTAGGAAAAAGCTTTCATTGCATGAAATGTAGATATAGAGGTACGACTTGCTTTGAAAAAGCCATAGTTTAATAGCATGCCATGATTATTATTAAATAAACCTATGAATTTTTTTATAGCATAAAATGAAATTTTGGCTAAATTCATAAAACATTTAAAATGATATTTTAAAGTTTTGCAAATAATTGTTTAACTTTATCTTATATTAAATATTACCATGTAAAAATTTTTTTCGTTTTATTTTACTTCACAATAAAGAAAGTCAATCCAAACCGAGGTCTTCACAATTTAGCTTAAATTTCAATGAAAATGCTTTGTTGAGTAGACAGTCAATAAAGCTATTAATTATTAAACTTTTCAAGCATGTTATAATTTTTTTTATAACGAAAAATCATAATTTTTCACCATAACCAAATGATATACTGCATCGCGGATCTCTGATTTATGTACTGTTAACCTACAGTATAGTAATTGTACACACTTTCCTTCAAATTGTTAACATTTGATTTTAAGTCAAATTGTGAAGGATTTGCTGATTAACCTTCTTAATTATGATTTAAAAGCGATTTTTAAGTGCAAGTAAAAGAATAAAATTATATACAGAGTGGTATTTAAAATAAGCAAGTAAGAGTTGTTCTGGTTAAACCAAAAGTGTGAAAAATTTTCTATAAATCTTAAAATATCGCTGTAACCCTTAATTGACTCATTTAAAAGGCAATAATAAATCATTTTATAGAAAGTCACTTATCGTATTTATTCACAGATATAATTAAGAAATAGTATTAAGTTGAAGGCGTAAATGCAAAAACAACTTTAAACACAATTTGGACAATTGTTTTGAAGCACTGATGGCATACTGGAATTTTGCAGGAATCACAAGAGGTACTAGTTTTTCGGTATTTTTTGATAGACAAAAAGCTCATCTTTTCGTTTTTGATAGTATTGGTGGAATTCTGGATTTTCTATAACAATTTTAAGTGTGTCAGTTGTCAGATCTATGCATGGTAGGATAACTGTCCCAGTAATGGACATTGCCCCTGTAATGGACACTGAATAACTGTCCCAGTAATGGACATTGCCACTGTAATGGACACTGAGTAACTGTCCCAGTAATGGACATTGCCCCTGTAATGGACACTTTTGGAACAAAACAATTAATAATTTTTAAAATATGTGCCTGTAAGCTGCAGCAATTTATATACTACATGATACTAGTTCTAGTAACTGTTTTGTGAAGTTTTATGCCGCTAACTTCAGTATGTTGTCAAATATCGAAAATTTTTATGATGACTGTTGGGTTTGTAGCAGGGGAATAGGGAATGGCAAGCGTAAACGGCCAGTAGTATATAGACAGAGCTGGAACTAACATTGTATTCACATATGTTCTTAATAAACGTTTAAGTTGCGAACGTTTTATTATTTATTATAATAATAGAAACGTAACATGGCGCTGCGGTTGTGAAATCGACGAAATAAAGAGTGCGTGTAGAAAAATTTGGGAAGATGGAAAGCTTAAAACAGCCCCAGGAGTAGAACTTACAAGGAGATGTTGGAGAGAATTTTAAGAAATTGGGGCAAATGTTTGTAATTTATTTACAAGCAATAGGAGCACTCCAAAATAAAGATATTACGGCAGAAGCCAAGGTAGTTATTTTGCTACACATCATAGGACCGGAAACAATTGAAATTTACAACACGCTGGAAATGACTAACGAAGAACGAAAAGATAATGACAGTTTTAGATAAGTTTCAAAAACATTTTTCGCCCCAATCGAGCGAAACAGTAAGTAGACATGTTTTTTTACGAGATCACAAAAGGAAGGTGAAAAGTTTGATAGATTCCTAACAGATTTAAGAAAATTGAGTGCCGATTGTAATTTTAAAGATTTCAGAGACAGTTTAGTAAGAGATAGAATAATATGCGGAATTTCAGATGCAACAATAAAAGAAAGATTGCTACGAGAGACAAAACTGGATATAAGTAAATGTGTTGCTCTGTGCAAGGTTGCATAATTTGCGGCAGAACAATCTAAACTATCATGTGAAGATAAAAATGTGCTAACAGTAAATAAAAAATACAACGGTTCGTGTGCAGATAAAGTGTCAAGGAAACAAAAGAGTGCGTGGCAAGAAGAAAATAATTCGAGAAATACAACTTCTAAGCAAGTTGAAAATTGTAAAAAATGCGGCAGAGAACATTATCCAGGTCAATGTCCAGCAAACAGAAAAAACTGCGCTAAGTGTGGGAAATACAATTATTTTGCCATAATGTGCAAAACGAATGTAAACTCGAGAAATAAGCTATATGAAGTTAATCAAGATGAGATAGAAGACGAGACACTTTTTGTGGGGGTAGTAAATAATAACCGTAGTGATGAATGGTTCATAGATGTGATGGTGATGGGACACAAAGTCAGGTTTGAATTAGATACAGGTTCGCAAGTTGATATTTTAGATTACAAAACAGCTAAAAATCTTAAATTAAAACTTCGAGGAAATACGTTAAAATTCAAAAATTTTAATGGGAGCCCTATCAAAGTTGTTGGCTCACCAGAAGCACTATGTGAGTTAAATGAACAAAAAATCACAGTAACATTTCAAATTGTAAATCTGCGAGTATCGTGCATATTAGAATTGCTGACAATTAAAAAACTGCAAACATTAAAAAAGGTTGATTACGTCAAAGCAAATTTGCAAACAATACTTTATACCCACAAACATTTATTTAAAGGAATTGGAGAATTAAACTACGTCCACAAGATTAAACTAAAAATAGATCATGTACCAGTTATCGAGTCGCCATGGAAAATTCCATTTGGAATCAAGGCAGTGCAAAAAAGGAATTAGATAAAATAGAACAAAAGGGCATTATTAAAAAAGTTATACACCCTACAGAATGGATTAGCTCAATGGTTATAGTGAAAAAAACCAGATAATGAATTTAGATCCACAAAATCTTAACAAAGCGATCATAAGAGAACGATACAAGCTACCCACATTTGAAGAATTAGTTTCTAAAATGCCGGGAGCTAAAGTGTTCTCAATGTTAGACGATAACGAAGGATTTTATCAAATAAAATTGTCAGAAGAAAGTTAATTATTAACAACCGTTAATTCAGGTAACTTTGGACGGTATTGCTACTTAAGAACGCCTTACGGATTATGTTCCGCCCCTGAAATATTTCACTGTTATTTTTCACAAATATTTGAAAATTTACCGGGAGTAGAAGTTCATATTGATGATGTAATTGTGTGGGGTGATAGCGAAGAACAATATAATCGACTAAATGCAGTGTTTAAATGCGCTAACGAAGCAACTTTTAATAAAGTACAGGAAGTGAAATATGTAAGTCATATTCTTAGTGAAAACGCATTAAAAGCGGATGATGAAAAAATTAATGCGACTTTAAAAATGCAAACACCAAAAACTAAAAAAGAATTACAAACTCTTCTAGGAATTATTATATATGTTGGTAAGTTTATAAATAATGTGCCAAATTATAAGTCCTTTAAGAATGCCATTAAAAAACAATATAGAATTTATTTGGACAGAAATTCAAGACATGGCATTTGCCAAATTAAAAGAAATGTTGACTAAAACGCCTGTTTTAAAATTTTATGGTAGAGATAAACCAAAAATATTGTCAGTTGATAGCAGTAGTCAAGGTTTAAGAGCAGTTTTGCTACAAGATAGTTTACCAGTGGTATACTCATCAAAAGCTTTGCTAATACCCAAAAATCAAGGGCTCAAATAGAAAAAGAGTTACTTTTGGGTGTGAAAAATTTCATCAATTTATATATGGTCAGTAGTTAAACAACTGACGTTATAGATAGCTTGTTGGTGAGGAAGAGGCGGGGTACTTTCCCTAGGGACAGGGTAGAGTTTTCCACCCCCTGACATGAGTTTTCTTTTAGCGCGTATTAGTATAAAGTAAAGAAGAGTGAATGAGAGAAATAGAGTGTGGGTATATGGGTGTAAGAGAGAAAGAAACTGTGAGCGTGGTCTAATTATCGAATTTTCCGAGATTTGGTTAGAGTGAGCTCGAAGAGGGGTTTCCGTAGTGATGAATTTAGAGTAGGAGGAAACGGGGCGCGTTAGCTTCAACATGTAAGTAGGCGTGGTTAAACTATAAAATGGGGCCTGTTAGTAGTAAAGAGTATGTAATATTAAGGAATGGACGTGTCTTGTTTACATGATATGAATATAGAAAATAGCGTGCCGACAATTAAGTATTTAGAAATGGAACACAAAATGACGTGCCGACACTTGAATAATAAAATAGAATACTGAATATTTTTATTTTAATTTTAAAACTTACTAATTTGATGTTTTCAGAGTTAAATTACAGAATTATAACTTTTAGTTTCTCCTATCTACGCATGTGTCTGTTTTCTTTTAGTTTTTTCTGTTAAGAATATAGTATAATGCATATGTAGTAGTGACACTATTACTTTAACGTTACTAGAGTAAACAGTAACTGTAGATTTATAATATGGCTTATAAAGATCGTTATTTTATGTTCAAATGTGGAAAAATGAAAGTATGTAATAGAAACACAGTTGTTGAACGACTTCGTCAATTAATACTAATGAACGTGTTTCTTACCGATTTTGAATCTGAATATAGATTTAATAATGATGAAGCCAACGTGATATGTCGAGAAATATTCATGAAGTTTGATAAGGGAATTGAGCTTTGTGAAAGTTTTCTTAACGATGAAATAGAAGAATTAACTTTAATCAAGAACTTATTGCGGCAGATTTCAGTGACGATATTAAGGAACTGGAACCGTACTTTAACCTATCTAAATATTTTTCTTCTTCTACAGCAAACTGTAACTAAATAAAATTGAAATGTACATATCATTTGAACTTGTAAATTTTAATATGAAAATAAGTAAGCGATAGTAATGTATTTTATAGGAAATAAAAACATGTTTTCAGTATTTATGTATATTTATTATTTGTTTAGTAAAAATACAAGTTATTTATTTTCTAAATAACGTACTAAATCTATTACATTACATTGAAATAAAGATTTTATACTAAAATATCATCAATTTTAGTCCAAGAAGGGCGTTTATACCACGCCACTTTACAAATATTTCATCACTTGCAGGTCTTCGTTTTAAAATTTTCTCGATAAGATAAACTTCAGGAAATTTCATCTGTAATTCTTCAGTATAAAATCATCCTAATGTTGGTTGATTATCCATTTCTTCAAGTTTATACATAACAGGATTAGTTATTTTTATTGAAGTTGCACGAAATAATTCACCAGTACAATTTGGTGTGAATCCTTTATCAAAAATTGTTTTGTATTTACTAATTCTTACAATATCAACCACCTTATAACGATGATTTTCATTAAAAGTTTTTACATTTCCGTAAACATGACCGAGATTAGTTTTTGGAGTAACTTCTACAGGTTTAAGATTAATGGTACGATGGTTTAGATTATTATATTCACTAACTACTTCAGATATAATATCCAATCATTTATAATTACCACGTAAACTAAATTTCTTATATAGAACATTCTTTAATGTTCGTAACACACGTTTAGTCATTGAAGCTTTAACAGTGCTATAAGTTGAATAATGATTTATATTATATACATCCATTAACGAGGAAAACTTTTTATTATGAAATTATTTTCCTGCATCAGTCTGTAAATTCTTAGGTTTGCGATATGTTTTATTAACACTATCATTTTGCAAAATAAATTTCATCGCGTTTATTACCTCTTCACCCCCTTTGGATTTTAACGGTCTTGCCCATACAAATTTTGAAAAGCAATCAATTACCACTAATATATATTTGCAGCCCTTATTTTTCTTTGAATAAGATAAGAATCTATCCAAATGAGCCTGCCATAAATCATCAAATCCGTTCATAACTATGCGTCTTCTAGGAAAGTTTTATGTAACAAGTATATGTAATTCGTTTACAATTTGCTGTTTATACATTATTTTATACTTCTAGTAAGCTTGTCTTGTAATGTTAATGATAGTTCCGTAATCTTTCCATCTGTATAATTTCGACTGTCTGCAATACCGTCATTCACAAGTTTTATAATAAGAATTTTAAGTTTTTCAATGTTATATTCAACAAACTTCGTTATGTTTGCACGTAATAAATTCTCCTTATGTTTTATCTCTCTCAAGTATGCAATCTTTGAATCCTTTAGTTTTGTCTACAATCAACGTTGACGGCACTCCGTATTTCCTCTTGTAAGACATCCAACTTGTTTTCTAAATCCATTTCACATCCACACTTGAAGAATGCACCAGCATCGTCATTGAATGTTCAAAATATTTATAAACATCCTCATATTCCTGTTCCATAGTATCAATACTTTGCTTGATTGATTCAGTTACATAAAGTTTATTTGTAACATCTGAAGCTTGCATTGGTTTTGCAACGTTAGTTAAAATTTTGTTTTGTAAATCCTAATTACCGTCTTTAGTTTGTTTATATCTAACACCTGGTTCACCTTTTACAGATATTCTAAATACACCATTATTTGAAATTCTACCGAAGTTATCAATCGCTGTAGTCTGTTGCCGTTGCCTTTCTTATTCTCTCTTTTTTTTATCATTTTTCAATCTCTTTGTGTAAGTATGTCTTCTAGTTTGTAAAATGTTAGCGGAAGCTCCCTCATTGTTATCACTAGTATTAGAGGTGGTACTTGCTGCAGGCTGTAATGATAATGACGATGTTGCTTGCGTTCTTGCAATTTCATCAACATGAGATAACGTACGAGACATAGTTTACTTCAGTTGTTCATTTTGTTTTCTTGATCTCCTCTTTAAGCTATCTTTTGTTAACTGATCTTTCTCTTGCAATCTTGGTAGCTGAATGTGATACTGTATATATTGAATGAAATTTTGGTGAAGGTAAATTAATAATGTCACTGTTAGGAGTTGAAGTTATTGATGGAGTAGTAAGATCCTTTAGAAAACTGTTTAAACTTGAACATGATGAATATTGATTGTAATCTTTGTCATATTCACTCGCGTCTGTATATTCATCCTTTTCGTTTTCATTACCCGCTTTAGTAGTTCCCACATCTCATTTATTTGATACTGTAGACTTCTGTTCAAGTTTAGATACTATTGTATTAAGAGGCTTTAGAATATGATTATATTTTCGTTCTTCTAACTTTTCAGCCACCAATTTATTTTGCCGTAAAGTTTTATATTTACGTTTAACAGCCGTTTGCGCTTGAATTAATTTCTGTTTTATAATACTTTCTTTTACAATAGCCGTAGTATTCATATTACAGTTATTACTATAAATTGACTTGTATTCTCTTCACTCCTTTCCGTTTCTACTTGAGTATTTACAAATATTACTTTAATTTCTTACTCGCTTATACATATCTATGAATCAAAACCTTTCTCATAACTACCTTCATTTAAATTAAGATCTTTATGTATTGAAAGAATTCCGTACTTGTCAGCATTCCAACATTTGGAACATATTTCTCGAAAAGTTTGAAATGGCATATCTATACCCGCATGATCATAAATATGTTTTAAATTAAGATCATCTTGCTTAAACAGGGTTAGCATATTTACATAATCACGAATTAAAAGCTTAGGAACTGATGCATAAGTCTGAGTAAGATAGAAACAGTCAACTCCATTATGACGACCCATACTAAAGTAAGCCTTAATGTTATGTTGCCGATCGCAAGCTACGTCATCAAATATGAATATGGAATTTGGTTTTGTTTCCCACGGCGTATTATGTTAGCATTTTCACTGAACGTGTAATAGTTTATACCTCTAATTGGTTTAAGAACTTGTTTTAGAAACTGATATTTCGGTTGGCCTAGGAATTTCAAGAACACGTAAACATTTTCAAATTTTAAGCCGTTCTCACTAATTAGTAATGTATTTGCTAGGTTCGTTTTTCCTATATTACACGGCCCTATTAATACTTCTAGTTGTGTTACTTAGTAATTCACCGTGTTTCTTAAACTTTTTTCTATTAGCATCTGCATCCTCCATGTCTAAATTCAAAATCGGTAAAGATTGATTTTGCTTAAAAATTTTCATTTCAAACCTTAGTAACAGATTCACAAGTAAAATTAGATACTGGTTTACACGCGGTAACAGAAACAGTTGTAATAAATTTATTGTTTGAATTTAAATACTGATACATAAAATTACATTTGGAATAAATTTAAAATGATATTGTATTCTAAAGCTTACAGATATATGTATGTTATTATTTAATTTGAATAAGTATTTGAAAACAAACTTAATATATGATTATAAAATCTTGATTTCGTTTACTTCGTTCGTCAGGAGACTGTACTGCACAATGTTGTCATGAATTAATAGGCAATAAGCCATCGAACCTTCTTCAAATCGTTGATCTGTTTCCATTTCTAATTTAATATCAATAGCTGAATTCTTCAACGTTTCATTTTGCTTAGAGTAGTCAATTACAAAGATAGGACACTGTTTAAATTGAGTATAATTAAATGTAGGATTGATAATTTCGTTATCCTAATAGCATGCTTGAAAATTTAAATAATTGAGATAAGCTTGTGAATATTCATCTTCATTAAAGTTTAATCTCATGTGTTCATAAGGATATTTTTCAGAATTTAGATGAGTCCGATTTGTAATGTTAAGATGTTGAAATTTAGACGCGTCTTCACTCTTATTGGACTTTAGATTCTTTTGAAAACCAACTAGAATCCATCGCGGTTTTTGTAATGCAATTGAAGTTTTTATAGACCAAATATCGTTTCTAGTTTACTTCAATGCAGGTAACTCGTACAGTTCCCATTGTCTGGAGTGCATTGAAATAATTGAATTTGTATTAAGCGATTTGAGTAGTTTAACTTTTGATTGATCATTTAGAGTTATATGAGCAATTTTCCAGCAAATGTTTGTTAATGTAATATTACAATTTACAGTTGCACTCTTGTAAGGTTCTAAATGTGATCTCGATCTTATCAAAATCAATTCCTGTTGCGTGCGAGTAATCGGACGTTTATACATCTCTGCAAAACCGAAAATGTGCTTTAGAGGAATGAATGCTATGAATTTCTTCTCCTGATTATTTACTACGTGTTGTACTTGAGGTTGCTGTTGATTTTCTTGTGTTATCCATGCCGCTAATGCTAAAGTCTAATTATCATTCGGTTGGTTGTTACATAACCTTTGATAGCACTTGTTACGCCTGGTAATCGGCATTCGTCTACTTTCGGTCCAGCAAGCTCATATCGAATTTATTCAAACAGGAAACAGGGGAAGTTATTTGTTAAAGTAAACGCGTTATTATCAGCAACTGCTCCTTCTTCATTATTAACTTTAATTGATCCTTCTATATAAATGTAACCATTATGTGTATCTGTTATCAAATTTTGACTTTGAATTTGAATTTTTATTTCATCAGATAATCCATAGATTCTAGAACCAAATGGTAAATAAGTGTGAGTTTCATATTTGCTAATTATTCATCAAAACTTACACTTTCAAAAATATTCAGATTTACACTCATGTTTATTAATATTAGTTTCGACCTTTTAAACCAATTGAAGTTAAAAACTGTTTTTCAGCCGAAGTTAGTCTCTCTACTAAATTGGTATCTGTATCGCTTTTTCTTTTTCTTCTTGTACGTAATCCTTAGAGATTCTGTTGACGGTGTTATCTTATCAACTGGTAAGAAGCAATTGATTGGATTATTTGAATTCAATTCGTTATTACTAAATTCAAGCCCCATCTTCTATTCTTGCATATGTTAATGTTCTTTCAATTTCAAGTCTTACAGAGAACTTTTCGTTTCCAAAATCAATAAATTCACCTCTCTGATCAGTCAACTTCAATGTAATGTTACCTATACGATTAGTGTTTACTTCCAAATATGGCAGATTAGCTGGTGTTTTATTTATTGGTGGAACAGATATGTCAACCTCATATAACGTTCGAACTCTTTCACCGTCTTTATATGTGCCTTTTATTATATTACATTCTACATGTATGTTAGTATGCTTCAAGATTTGCACATTCAAATCAGAAAAATGTTCCGAGTTAGATTTTAATATCTTTGAACTAAACCCTAGCATGCGTACTATACATTTGACTGTTGAAAATCAATGCTGTACTTGCTTTTTATTACACATTGCAGAGTATTGTTATTAGCTGTTAATTGAAAAACTTGTTGAACATTCAATTGCTTGGTGTTAGGTTTATTCAAATATTTCTTGGTGAATTCTTTTTATAGATAGTCGTTAATTTCATTAATTTCATAGGATCCGTGTGGTATGGAAATTTCATTACGCTTCTTCTTTAGTTTACCACCTGCTACCGTGGTCTCTTCTATATAATGTACTTTATAATTACCCTTAGTAATATTTCTAGTAGAATTACAGCAGTAAAAACCAACTAGTGCCAAGACATATTTACGATTTGATGATAATTCAATTGGAGGATAAAAATCATAGCTTGCAGTGTTGCCTACACCTTCTAAACTGAACGTAATCGACATATTAACTAAGTCGTTTCTAGCCGTTATCTCTTGTATTATAGGTACCAAGTAAAAATTTGAGACATAGATGTCTGCAATTGAAAGTGTTAAAATCCTGTTCTCTCTGATAATTATAATATATCTTACATCCTGAAAATAAGTGCTAATTTCCTTAGGCGGTTTCAAATAACCAAAAATATTATAATAATATACTTTATTTTCATGTTTACGATATGCTACCGAATGACTATCTACACCAGATTGTTGATCTAAATTAATAATTTCGCTCTCTTTAACTTTAGGTTTTGTAGTACTTATCACGCATAAAAACGCCTCTAAAGTTTGAAATATGTTTCTTTGAAAATTTTCTCTAGTCATCATCAGTTAACGCTCTCAGGGGTAACTTTGCTAGTTTTTTAAAGCTGAATTATAAGGTTTTAAGTATAGTGCTGTTCCTGTCTTATACGGTTTTAAATATAAACCGGACCTTTTCTTTCCTATGGCAATTGCCTCCATCATTCTATTATGTCTACTGGATTCCTCTTGAAGCTTTTTAGCAATCTTTGAATCATTTATAGCTTTAGCAATTCCAGCCGTACCGTCACTTAACGCTTGGAGTGCCGAAAGTCCTGCAAATAAAGGTATTAGCGGAATTATTCCACCGGTTTTAGGTAATGTCATAACAGATAGTACTTGTATCTTTTGTGTTCCGCCTGATTCTTTAATTACAGCTCGAGCTATATTTAGAGTTGTTTTTATTAAACTGGAAATGCCTTTACCGCTAACATTTCTATTTTTCCTTACGCGAAATGCTAGCTTAATATTTTTAAGAATTTTAGATTTAAGTTTGATTAGTTTACGAGTTCTATTTTTCTTTATCTTTCTCATTCCCCTACATGACTTCTTGCTTTTTTTAAGCTTTTTAAGTCCCATTCCTGTTTTTCGTTTTACTTTCATAATTCTGGCAACGGACAACGCAGCGGCCTTTTCACCAATAGAAGCGTCTTTTGACTTCACAGGTTGCCACACCTATTCTTGTAATAATTTATCTGCCTGATGACGTTCACTTAAGTTATTGTTGTCTCTATACGCTGTCATGTAATTTACAGGATTCATCCAATTGATTGATTCCTTTATCCTGACGTTTAAGACGTTTCTATAATTTAGTACCTGGTCCACAGAAATTATATCCAGGAAGATGTAACGCAATAGGCAGTTTATTGATTAAACTGTTAATAAAACCTTTACCTCTCTTTCTTGAACTAATGCCTCCTTCTCGCACGTTGTTACAAATCATTATGATGCTTTCTTTAGATATCAAATATATTTATATGTAAACTCTTTAATTTTATTAATTTCATTCAATTGTTTACTATTACTAAATGTTCTTACTTCTGCATAACCGTAATACTTGTTTAATAGTGTAATTATTTTCTAATGAAAGAAAGAAAGAAAAATGGAAGACTGAAAATCTTTTTAAAAACAATTATTTTATCTATACAGAAATGTTTTTCTACATCTTACAGTTAACATACCTTTTCTTATCTTAAAATTAATACAAATCTTAAAAATAACTGGCATTTAAGCTATCTCTAAATACTTCAATAAGATAGTTTTCATACCAATGTAACATACTTAATAATA
>JAHWXV010124952.1:0-17537 GCA_024586415.1 Phrixothrix hirtus
ATATATATATATATATATATATATATATATATATATATATATATATATATATATATATATTGTCTTGTTATTCATAATCTAATCCGTTTAGGTACAAATAATAAGCTCTGTATTCAGCCGAATCCTGCGAATAAACCTGCCCGAACTACGATCTACCTGGATAAACATAAATATAAATAATCTTCATTCTGTAACGTAATTAAATAAACTGCAACGTCACAGTAGGTTTTACAAGTTGGTACTTAAAGTTAGAATTTTTTGGAAAAAGAAGAACAAATAAATTTGAAAAAAGTTATAAGTAAAAAATAAGAGATGGAGTAAAAACTTCTCATGAGAACAGCTAAAAGATATTACGGAAGTCTATTAATTTTTGAATTATAATTTTTTTTAAATTATTTTTATTAATTGAGTTTTTTGTAATTTATTTTGTTTATTTTTCGACAAAATAAAAAAAAGTGTAACTTAAAATGTCAATAGATTGTATTCGTTATATCAATACACCCGCACATCATTTCGATCTTTTGCTTCCCCTTTTTTTCAATTTTTAGAAAAACACTGATTTAAGTGTTATCATCTAACTGACATTAAATATTTTTCGATATTAGTGACTTTAAGAACACTTCTTGTAAGGAGTAAAACACATTTTTAGAAATCAAAAATCAAAATCTTTCTAAAAATAACGGGTTGCATCAATTTAAATTTTCTTCTATCTGCTATTGTTCTCAAAATATTTAACCAAATCGAATTTTACCACCAACTGTGGAGGCCGACTTAAATGATGATACTAGTCATAAAAGAATACGCGATTACAATTTTTGCTTATTCTACATATGCATGAAATTTTATCCAAATCGGGAATTAGCGCTTGCAGTATTATTTTATAACTAAGGGAATATTCCATAAAAGGTATAAGACGTATAGAATAGCCCGAAAAATGCATTTATATACGACGTAAAAGTTTCACAAAAAGGTTTAAAACTGAAATAACAAATTTAATTAAATGTTAATCAAATTACCTGTTTTAGTTTTACTGTTTTTCTAATAAATAGCGAATACTGTGAACTGTTAATCAAGCTATTTCTTGTGGAGCCATAAAATAACTTTTTGCACAGTAACTATGGTGATTAATGGCAGTCCCGAAACGGCCCACCTATTATCCTAAATTTTGAAAGGATAGAAGTTAATAGTGCAATAGGATATGTAGTTTGATCTTACTTTTAAATAAAAATGACTTATATTATTTGTTTCACTGGACAAAAGTTAATAAATTAAGATTGGATCGTTTAATCGAATATAGGTCTTCAGTTATCCTTTAAGTGTTTTTATAAAACTAATTGTTTTTAAGTGGAAACTCAATGCTTTACTTTGAGGCAAAATTTTGTATGAGATACACAGTCGAAATTTCGTTGAAGACTAATCTGCCAAGTTAGGTTTCTTTAATTGTCGCAGCTATTTCTTCTTTGTTTCACGATCATCAGGATAATGTGAAAATTTTGCAATTTGCCTTGCCTCGTCAGTTCACCTGTCCACCTCTAGTCGCACAATATTACAAATACAATTCAATTAGTAAAGCACGTTAGTTAAACTTTATTTAATCGAGTAACTCTTTTATTTTAAATACAAATATTTTATGTAATTACTGTAACGTGACATTTAACATAGTTTGCAATTGCTAATTGATGTGTATCCTATTTGTTTGTTTAATTTTAAACAAAACTCTGAAATGAATAATTGTTTTCTCATTGTGCATTTTACAAAATCCATTATTCATGGTTTGTAACGTTTTTATATAGATAAATAAAACATATTTTGTATTAATTATTACTTCTTGTATTTATCCATTTAAATTTATATAATTATAAAATAAAGATAAATAATTATGAAACCCTTTGTTGATTTAAATTAATTTTAATTCACAACAGATTAATAATCACTGATGTTTTTAGACTTTAACATTCTGTCTTATTATTAGCATTTCGTTGCAAAAATAGGATTAAGAAACCGGGTTTTAAAGCCAATCTCCATGTGTTATGTTTGTTTTATTATATTTTATGACATTTTAAATGAAAGTACCCTGTGTTTTTTACCTAATTAATGCTTATTTTTGTATTTATTTAAATAATATATACGATCTTCTATAAGTACTAATGGGGACAACTTTGCTTAGTAACTTGTTCTTTTATCGTTAGAAAAGTCTGTTGTGCATAAGTTTTCATATCTATCTTTTATCTGAGGAAGCATCGACTTGGTTATTTAGAAATTGAATTTATCGAGGAACGAACATGAAATTTACTTTATCTATCAAGTAGATTGGAATCCTCTACGCTTTGCGTATTTAGCTAAAGCAAATGTCAATGATATTCAATAGTATATTTTTCGAGCATTTAGTGTAATTAAGAATATAAAATGACACCATTATTCTACAATTCGATTTATTAATTTTGATGTTTAACAAAAATTTTGTTTATTTAATTTATGTGTTAAAATAAATAGGTTATAATTATTATTATCATTAAAATCTTAATTGTAAAGGATTTTATAACACTCATCTATTTTGTTTGAACTTAACGTAATACTTCCAGTATTAGATTCTTCGTGAGCATTAATTTGTGCTAAGGGTCTCTACGTTTTTGCTGTCGATTAGAAATTTGCTTGGCGTATTGCCAATTGATTCGCGATAGTTCGATTTGACTATTTTGCCACTAATATTTTTTTGTACTGTTGTAAACTATGTTTCTTTAAGCATTAATTACATTTAAATGTCTATAATTTTAAGTTAACTATATTCTTTGAATTAAGTGGACACGTTTGTTAGGGCCAATTAATGTTAAAGGCCACACTGAACGTAAATACGATTTCGACGCTAGTAAGAGTCTAACTTATAAAACTAAAAATAATTTAGATTAGTTTAATTTATATTATATGTGATATTTCAATAGTTTATTGCACGCTTTTTCAAGCAAAACTGTAAAAATTAAACAGAACAAATTAGTACTGATAAGGAAACTTCAAGGTAAATACTTACATGAAAGCTAATAGTCCAATACGAGATTTGTAATAAAATACTTCGAAAGACATTATGTTGAAATTAAACAGCTCACAGATACAAAAATACAAACTTCTTTAAATAAATGATCAGGAAATCACAGATATACGTCAGGAATGCCACAAATGCTAATTAAACAATGGAAAGTTTTGTGAAAATGAATTAAGCAGCAAGAGAACCACCATTTTGAAATTTTGTTACTAACTTCGTACGATTCCAACAGTAAGAAACCAGGTCAAGGAGCAGGAAATTTGAATTTACACAAAGGTAAGATTTTTCTTTGCCGATCTTGAGTAAGTAATAATAAATGATTTTCAGATCTACAGTATCAGTATTGTAATACAGGAAGTCCATTTAAGTGATGTGCTACATTTCAAGGAAATTTAGTTTTAATTTCTGAGCGTCATAAATGAGAATTCTGGTTTTGGTGAAATCAAAACAGTGACCAGTTTTCAAAACATGTTAAGCTAAAGCAGTTTTTCTGACGTTATTTAAATGCCGGCTTTTGCGTTTTATTAACCATTGCTTCGTTGAACCTATGAATGAACGGTTGCAATTTAGATAATTAATTTTATAAATTATCTCCGATTTGTATTAGTCAGGGGTTTATCTTCTAATATGGAAAACATGTTTTGGTAGATTTAACGGTAGATGCAGCAATTTTCACTCTATCAGATGGTAGAGCCTAGCTTACCTTATGAGTGATTTGAGGAGTTCTCTGTAATCCAACCTGTCATTTTTGGCCTCGTCTTGGCGATCGGATGTACTAAAAATGAGTCTATTCGCAAAGGTCTTTAGATGCCCATTATTCGCCAACGTCCGTTCTAATTTGACAAAATTTTAGTGTACTAACCTAGAATGACGTTGCGTTTGTGAATAATCGGGTGAGCTGACTAGAAATTCAGGCATCATCTGACCATGTAGGTTTTTGGTTCCAATTTAATCTGAATTGCTTTTGATTATTGTAGTTTACTAAGGTGTCTAAAAAAGGGATAAACCAATTTATTCAATTTCATTGGTAAATTTTATTTTTTGGTGATAACTATTAAAGATATAAATGATGGACTTAATATCGGAGTTATGGATTCTTAAAATAAATTATAAACGTATTTATTAATAAAGAAACAGACATACCAAGTGGACGGGCGGTTACGACAGTGGCTTTGATAGGACTTAAGCAAAAGCCCAGCAGTGTCCCATCTGTTTGTAGAATTTACCATCAAATAATAATTAGTGTATTTTCCAAAATTCCACTAGATAAACGCTTTATACACTACTCTTTGCAATATAAGATCTAGTCGTACGCCGCACTATTTATGCGCGATAGGTATTACGAATATACTTTCCAAATTATACATCGCACATGATATAAGTTTAGTTACGGGCACCCTTTGTTTAATTATTCGTAGTAATAATTGTCAATCACATATATATGCAACGTTAATCGATTAGCTGTAATTATAAGATGGTTTTTAGAGAAAATTACCGATAATGCTGTATAATTATTGCGAATCTGACAACTAGACTTGGAGCGCATTGACTCAAATTATTTTAGATGGTTAGTTGATAAGAAAAAGAAGTTCAAGCTATTGAAACTTATTATGACTCGGTATTCTAGAATATTTTACTTTAGCTCCAGAAAAAGTCTGCGGCGTTCGCATGACTTTGAGAAAACTTTCGTTGCATTTTTTTACTTTTACAGGAATTATGTCCAAGAAAGTTTGTTGTCCTATTACAATCTCCCCCCTCGGTTTACTGTGGTTCAATAGAGCGCATTCGCTTTTCTAATATTTTAATACGGAAGATCACCTGGTTGTGTCTGAAAGGTTTTCTAGTTAGATAGAATTTTGAGATAACTAATAAATGCATTTTCTTGTCCATTGTGAAGCCAAATCTGGTGAAACCAACATGTTATACAAATAACTTAAACAGTTTTCAATACTGTTGTTTAATAAAAATTTGTGTGAGATTTACAAAGAGCATGTAACTAAAAGCTTCGAGTTAGTGTCTTATTGTCTTTACGGGATCAACATAATCATGTTACTGATAAATGAATTTGTTCTGAATTTTAATGAGTTTGAGTTGCAACATGTAAATTTTTAGGTGTATTTAGACGTATTATGATAAAAGTTATTTATTTTTAGAGGCGAGTTAAATTTTTGATTTAATTTTATTATTTTATTTATTTAACGAATTAAATTATTCGTGGATATATTTCTCAAATTGTTACTGTATACTTAAATTATCACGATAAAGGTAAACGTACTTCTTCTATACTTAATCGTAGTCAGAAGAGATTAGATTGAGTTTCAGTCAAGTTCTTGCACCTTTGGTTAACAATTAACATTTTATAGTTTTTTTGAAACCTATTCGCATATTTTGCGGTTCTTATACCTACGAGTATAATTAACAAAATGGTTCATAAAAATTGTTAAATTAACCCTTAACAAGCGCAATTAAGGTTTTTTAACGTATTTAGGGGCACAATCATATATTTACCTGGTAATTCACATATGAAAGATGCTACTTCTGGTCCACCACATTGAAGAGCATGCCACCGGAAATCAGCAGATGGATCTGTCGCTGCACAAAGAGGGTTATTTCCTACAGGAATGGCTTCTTGCCAATGTCCTTCATTAGTTAGTGGCCGGAAATCCCTTGAAATAAACATTATTTATACCAGTAACATTTTCATTATGAATTCCGTACATTACATTTTTATTTATTCTAGTTAGTAACATAGCAAATGAGACGAAAAATTTTTAGTAGCACTTAAACTAATACGTTCAATTACGGCCCTCTGTATAAGCAATAAAAGAACAAAAAAGTTAATTACGATGGATTCATCCTTGATTTATTTTACTTGAAATGCGATGAAGTTAAAGTAAATAAATTTTGTGAGGAACGCGAGCGTTTGAGAATCCAAGCATTCTTAGAGTGTAAACACAAAAAGAAAGAAACGCAATTAAGAAATTAATTAAGTTACTCTGAAACTTGTAATTCGAAAAATTATTTAACAAGGTATTAATCCAATAAAAGAACAATTAAACATAAATTTGAACTCTTGTTATAGTAAGTACTTACGTCCAAGAGAAACGTGTTTTATCGCTGGGCTTTGATAAACCAATCCATACATTACTTGCAATGTCCAATTCTTTGAGATACGCTCTTACTGCATCGTATTCGGAAGTCGAGTCCACTGAAATAGAAATAAATTTTTATAAATTGCAGAAAAGCATGTTATATAATATATTTTAAAGGCAAAATTTATTACATTGTATAAGTAAAAATAAACAGCCATTTTCTAATTTTATTTCCTTTGTAAACAAATAAAAGAACATAAAATCAAATATTTAAACATAAAGCCGTCCTCCGTACAAGTTCTGAAATAGTAATGCGAGTAAAGTTTCAGCTTTCTTTCAATTTAGTTTTCTTTCAGGAAGCAACTTATACATAACGTCAAAATAAAACCGCAAAAAATTCATCACTGTATGAACTCTCTAGGGTCTTCCGTTGCAGATATCACAAGTTTATTACAAAATATAATATTTGCTCTAGAATCATAAATTATTTTAGCAGTCCTTTCATCTAGTGTCTTCTAAGATCTTTTATAGAATGTCAATTTATAATTTTTAAATGAAATTGATACTTTAGATAATATTAAACATAATTTTACCCGTACATTCTTCAATGTAATATTACCTAACCAAATTTACACTTCCTACAAATACATTTCAATTTAAAGATCCTTAGTACAGTATTTAAAATACTGCAATTTTCTAACGGTGTTAACGGGTTTAGGTTTTTAACCACGAACTAAACCTTGAAACTATGTTCTGAAGTAGTAAAAACTGAAAATCAATATTAAAAACTGTTGTTTTTTATAATAAATATAATACCAAGCGTTTCAAATGCTGTAAATATTCAATAACCCTGAATTAATCATTTTACCTGGTTTATTAACGTTGAAAAGAACTGTGAAGTTTTTTTTATGCAATTAACAGTTTAATTTGTACCTTAGATCATTTTACATTTAATTATTAAAACCCTTGTATTAAAATAATTAAAAATATTTGCTTGCTTTTGTAATCACCATAATTTTATTATAACAGAAATAACACAATATAATGACATTTTGTGTTGCTACAGAAGTGTATGAAATATTTATTTTCATTTATCCCATGTTAAATTATTTACATCCAAGTTGTTGAAGATGATAGAACGTTTTTGCAAGAAGCTGATACAGTAAAGAAAATTCTGGAAGCTTTTCCAGATACGACAAATTCGGCATTAAGTATTAAAGTTGTTCACTTATGTACTTTTATTAGTCCTTTCGACTAAATTACAATTTCTTGTAGCGTTTGCTTTAATTTTATAGGGTTTTCTCAACAATTTCCTATCAAAATATCAATTTGAAATATAAAAGTGTTGAAAGCACTAACAGTTAAGCTTTTGTAGACTTCAAAAAAACTTAGTAATCGATCTTAATAAGGAATTGAAACTAGAAAATGAATTAAGGTGCTTTTTTGAACGTTTACAAACTTACGATAAAATTTGCCGCATAAGATTATGGAGGCGACATTAGAGCTTACTGCGGATGATAGAAGATACTAGGTTCAATATACCCTAGCGTCGCTTGTGGAAAAGGACGACAAATTCAGGGTTGCCAAAAAATTAATTCTTTATTACTGTTTTATTCTATATATGATAGATATCTCAACACAAAGTTTGCCTGAGGGTGCTTTATTTTTACATAAGCTTCTTGGATATTTTGTCTTTAGAATACTTTTTGGAGTACACCTGCATATCTCATGTTCTTATAACTTATTTTTATTTTTTTTGCTCTGTGGTAGTCAGCAGTAATTTGGGTCCAAGATCTTCTGAATTTTCCGCTTATTTAATTCTACTCACCTTCATTTAATTAATGCAGAAAACAACTGAACTTATTTATTAGTTTTTTAAAGATAGAATTAGTATTCAATTTTGGCTTAATGGTAAATGTGTAATATGAAATTGAATTTGGGATATAAGCCTGTGTTAACTTTTTAAAAATTAAGAGGAAAAATGCCTTTAAACATGAAAGACATAGCACAGATATTTCATATATTTTGATGAATTCAATATAGACTTTACATATAGCGTGTGGTTTATTTATTTCATTCACCACGTCCTGTATTCTTGATCATGCGGCAGGTCATCTGTGGAAACTTTTTGTTTTAAAGTACCCTACAAAAAAATCGATAGGTGTAATGTCAGGCGATCTAGCAGGAAAATCTATTGGTCCAAATCTTCCCATCCATCTTTCTCCACCAAAAGTGTTAAATGAGCAGGGCACACGTTTTGTTGCCAAAAAATGCCACGCCGCATTTCTAGAAACGGTAATACATACGTTTCCAAAAGATGCACATAAACATGTTGATTCAAATTCTCGTCAATAAAATATGGATTTGATCGTAAAAAATTCCGCACCAAACATTCATCCTTTTATAACATCGACTTCGTTTTTGAATGACGTAGTGTGAATTTTGAAAAGCCCAATGGCGACGGTTTGTGACAAAACGTGAGCGTTGGTGCAGAAGGTTGCTTCATCAGTAAAAAAGATAATTCTGTGAAATCTTGTATTTACGAGGTAATTTTTACCAACCCATAAACAAAAATCCAAACGCTTCTCTTCATCTCCAGTTTCAAGTGTATGTCGGAACTTTGATTTAAACGGCCGAAATGTGTTTTCGCTATAAATTCTTTGCAAATGTGCTTTACTAATACTTAGTCTTTGTGTTTGGTTCCGTAACTTTGGTGGTTCTATCACTGAATCTAACGCCAAATTGTAGCCGTATAGTCTTCGTTGTAGTTTTTCTTGGGTTTCTTAACAGTCACTACAGATTCAGTTAAATTAAATTTATTTAGAAATTTGTGCAGTGCTTCGTGCGATATCGCAAAGTTTGGGAATTTTTCATGAAACTTGTCTTTAGCATGTCGGTAAGATACGTTTCCAATGCCAAAATATTTAACCAAATAAATACTTTCTTCAATGGTTAACATTTTTCAAAACCAACGGGAAATAACTGAATTGAAAAATCTACACTTAATGACGTTTTACAGCAAACTGTGATCGACAAGATTAAATTACTATTATCTATATTACATTCGAGATAAAACATTATCTTAATTAAACTTAACAACATACAACCATAACGATCTAAATTTAGACTTGAAATTTTATATTTTAACTAAAAAAATGCAATAAATGATACTTTTCTCTTGAAGAATTTTCGTGTTATCTTAATTTATGCGCATTCTGTATATTTAATCGTAGATTTTCTGATGGTAAACATATTTCTCCAACAAGCGGAACTTTTTATAAAGAATGACTTCGTCGTAAAATCAATAATAAATATTGGTTTCCTCTTGTCAACTCCATCAGGGGACACAGTGTATATTACGACATAAAATTCGGTAAAAGATCAGATTTGATCTTGGCATTGTAGGGATGAACGCAGCAGCTAGATCTTACGATGTAGAAGAGGAATCGAGGTCAGCAGAACGTAGTCTACCTGAGTCTAAAGAAAAGAAAAGTTGGGCACCAGTCGTTCGTAAAATTCAGAAGCAATACACGCCTGAACAACAAGGTGTGTAACCTATTTACTCACCCTAACTCTTACCAAGATCCAGAGGATTTCTAGTAGCACTAAGTTCTACTAAGTTGAAAAAAGAAAACACTGTTGGTCATCAAAAATAAATGAGCAGAAAAACAAACAATAGAATTTATTCCACCAACAGGTGGCGAAATCAACAACTCTATTGCATAACAATAAATTTATTAAAATGCAAAATAATAAAAGTATTTTATATTCTCGTAGGAATCCGTACATCAAGAAAATGGTAAATTACGGTGTCTTTTTGCCGGATTAAGGCTAACACAAAAATAATTCATTGAAAGCGCTTCGTATCTTAATAATTAGCAAGTGGTTCCAAAATAGCAACTTCGTCTTTCGTGAACGTAAGCTAGACAGAAACATGAATTTAAGAATTAAGCAAATGCGTTACTGTGCTATATAACACGATCTATTAACAGAAGATAGATCAACCGTTATAAAATAAACTGGCTGAAGGCCTATAAACAATAGTTATTTTTCTCGAGAAAAAGTGACCATATATAAGTCCTCTAAATTCTGGGCATTAAATTATTAATTAAAAGATATTGCAAAGTAGTGAAAGATTGCATAGTAGGTCTCAATGGTATATTATTTACCGTCGTATCAAATTTTAATTTATTTATAGTCCTAATCATACTAATTCAATGTAAACAAATGACGACCTACTTCAAACCTTACCTATATACAAAAATTTATACCTAATTCGGAAAATGTTAAATTAAAATACACTCATTTCGACCTTGCTGGTTAAACAACTCAGTATAAAGAGCAGTTCTACTTGAAATCTTCATTTAGTTTGCTAACTATAACTTTCTATATTAACTATATTAACGGCGGTTAACTATAATAGAAATTCTATTTGTTTTCAGTGCAATTGCCGATCTTTGTTATTTCTTGAGCGCTCGAATAATTAAAAATATAAGTAACTATTGAGATTTACTTTGACCTATTTCACGGTTTTAAATTTTTAGTAACAGATTCGATTTACAAACTCTTTGATACTTCGTTCTTTGACCTCAACTTTTATTATCTTTCTTTATTCAGTTCAATATTAATTTCAGTACACGTTAATCACGGCGTACTGTGTTTTTAATTAATTCGTAATGGGAGCAAACGTTATGTCTCTTGCATTAATTATATCAGGTACTTACGTACTTTCGTGGCTATGGCAGTGAAGCAAGTTGCCTTCCACAATTTTGGAGCCCTATTTATATTAAAAATCAGCTTGTCCCACGTCATAGACAATTAACATGTCAAGAAAATATGTTTCTTCTAAACGGGTTTAATATTTAAATAACTTTCGGTTAATTAATAAATAATTTGAAGCATTTTAACAATCATAAAAATTAATGAACTCTTTCTGTAAATAAATACTCAAAACTATATACAGCCATAAACATACATTTTGAAAAATTCGGCTAGAAAATAATCAAAAATCCTAATTATCATACATTCAAATAATTTTGTAATTAATTTTAATTGCTTGGAAACCATATTAGGGTTGTTAGGAATAAAAGTAGATAATATCAACATTATTTTATTATATGCCTGTATTTCATATATTTTTTCGACGAACGCATTAGATAATTGCAGTTCAAATTATTGTCGCTCCCCTCTTTATACACGCTTTGCCCATTTTTAAGATTTGTGAACGTATTACTATGGTCAACTTATTTTCAGAGAACACCGGTGTCTAGTACTAGATTGAAATCTAAGTATTATCAGAATAAATTATCATATAGGCAGGTGTTTTATAGTGAGAAGAACATGTTTCGTAAGAGATTCTTTTCTATTTACAATGCTTTCACTCATAATTGGTTGGTTTGTTATGCTTTCTATATGATAAAACGAATGAAATTCTTATTAACCAATACTAACAGGTTTCTTTTTTGTGTTAATAATTCAACTTATGCTCTTAGGGTTTCCAAATATCACAGTACAATCCCAACTTCTCATTTTTCTATTTGACATCAATTTAGAAGTTTGTCGCTCTAATTAATAATTGAACGTAGTGTTCGAGTAACATATCTCAGGAAAATCTAAGAATTACATCCAGAAGGTTTTAAGCTTTCTTTATAAGAAAGGAGATATGAGTTAGAACTTCAATTTTGTGGGCGTAATACCTACCATAGTGGATTATACAGATTCGTTATCGTTCGCGTAAATGCATTCTAAATGCAAATTAATGCAACAAGTACTTTAAAGATTTTCATCTCCTTCTATTCTGCAAGTATAAATTTTAGTATACTTTTCTAAAATGGTTTTCAAAATCATGTTTGGTAGTGGCATCTAACCGCTACTATTATGCATTTTCAGGTGTAAAGCAAGTTTTGTATACATTTTTGCTGTAAACAGCATTTCTGGTTCTTGTCACCACAGTGCTTTGCACCATATGTGCTACAAGCTTACCGTTCGTCCGAAACTTCAGTTTTACACTCTTCATACATAAATAACTTCAATTTTTTTAAGCGTATTTAAAAATTCTAATAAAAATACTTACATTTGAAATATATTTCAGTCACTATAAATAAAAACATCTAATTACAATTACACACGTGAAACTTCAGATTTTTAAGATAAACTAGCGGTTTAAATTACATAAGTATGCATTCGTGCCTACTTTTTGCACTTTAATTTTAAGATCAGTTTTTGGCCGCATTTTAATAAAAATTGAACTTATGAGCGTGATTTAAACGTGATAGGGAAAACAACTTGAAATTAGCATGCATTTTTAGCGTGAATTTAAAGCAATTTTGACACAACATAAGTGTAAAACAAATAATATGCGTTGTATTTGAATGCAAAATTCTGTCTTTAATTTTAATTGATTATTTCATTCAGCAATTAAGTGTTGATAACCTTTACTAATTAATTATTTTGCTTTGCATTCATATAATATAAATTCATTTGAAATATTCTATTGCAAAGATTTATCAGTCTAAATTTGAACAGTTCGTTTTGTACATGAGATAGCTTGAATTAAACCTTGTAACGTGTCGCTAGCACAACGCTACCTTAAAATAATGCGAAAAGAATAATTTTTGCCATACAGAAATCGTTAACGATGAACGTGAATAAGACCACCGCGTGTAAGACCACATACGACTTTCTCTTACGTTTATGGATATGCAAACAATGTCCACAAATGAATAGATTATTATTTACATTTATTTTGGGAATGACAAGTAAAACGGCCACTCCTCCAATTAACTTTCCACGCAAAACACTGCTTAACTCTGGAGATTTTATGTAATAACTCGCTTCAAAGAATTTTCTCAGAGAAATCGATTAGTTCGGGTACAACAGCATTATAGACGTCGGAAACGTAGCAAGTTTAAAAAAATCGTTAGAGCCATTTTAGAGAAAATCGCCAAAACCTAATAATCGCAAGAATAAAGTGGCACTTCCGGTCATTCGATTTTAATAAAATTCTTACTAGGACGTGTCAGGAAGGTAGTAAACTCAATAAAGTTTCACTTTTCTACCACGTTTAGTTTTCGAGCTGCATTGACACATGCGTACACATACATACACACAAACACACACACACCCACACACCCACACACACACACACACACACACACACACACACACACACACACACACACATACATACACACACACACACACATACACATACACATACATACATACACATACACACATACAGACCAATTTCTAAAAACATGTTTTTCGGACTCAGTGGACCTGAGAACGTGTATTTCCGCTAAAAACTGGACTTCGTACACACACATACACACATACACACAAACACACACACACACACACACACACACACACACACACACACACACACACTTATACACATACATACACATACACACATACAGACCAATTTCTAAAAACATGTTTTTCGGACTCAGTGGACCTGATAACGTGTATTTCCGCTAAAAACTGGACATCGAAAAGCTAAAAGACAATAAAAACTATATAGGAAGCTGTAAAGGGAAAAATGATTTGTCCGCATTAAAAAAGCGACCAGTTTATCTAATAATTAATTAAATAAAGAAATGAGTGATGTGAGCGCCACGATAAATGTAAAAATCCATTTAGTTTAACATAATGGAATATAAATTAACTGGCTAAACCAGAGCAATCTATTTAAAAAAACAAAAATCTTATTATTTATTAGAAATAAAATGTACGCGAAAGAAAAATAGACTGAGCTTGACAACCATTTAATAGCTCTAGAATCACATTTCTATTCGTGTTTTAGTAATCCAGTTATTGGACAAGGATTCTGTGTCCTCCTCGATGTATAGAAAATCACTTTAGCTGATCTTGTAGGTACCATGTATGCGATCAATTTACATGATGATTCCAGCTTGGGAAAGCCGGCATAGCTCTTGATTCGGCCATTTTGGAAAAGGCGATTCTACGCTTGATATGATTCTTTTTTGGAACCGATAGCTCGGAAATGACGCCTGTTATTACAGTAAGTCTTATTGCAAAAGAAAATTACATAAACCGTGTAGAATAATTTTGTTTATTACAAAAAATGTCCTAAAGGCATTGAGGGAACAGTAGTGCTTAGCGTCAGATCCAGGTTTTGGTTTTGCAGAAATCGACTTGTATATATGAAACTGTACATTATTTTGAGAGACTTGTTTAGTGAGAAAATATTTAGAAACAAAAAGTGTAACAAGAGTTAATACCGTAGGAATCTCTGTTTCTGAGATATAGGCTATACTAAAAGCGGTAACACACATTTTTGATAGTGTCTGTTGCCACATTTGCGAGTGGCTTTTGTATTTTTAAAGATAGTTATTATATCAGTGTGGTTTCATTTACTCAAACACTTCCTTAAAGATATTCTTGTTTTACTCTTACAATGATTGTGGTAATATAAATCAAATACATTAGATACCGTCTGTTAGACAGTAAAATGGCGGATTGAAGAGTTATTCCTACTTTCCCAAGCTGGCATCTGATGAAAATTGATCACAGATATGTTGCCTTTAAGACTTACAAAAGTGACCCCTACTAAATGAACTATAAGTATGAATAAAGACAAACAATCGACTTCGATCCCCATAGTCGTCTTATTCGAAGGGATCGCCTAGAGTCGCGCGTTGAAGCTGCAGGAAATATACTAGATTATGAAACCCGCATCTAGTAAAAACATCTACGGAGATTTCTTGAATTCTATTTGAAAGAAATATTAGGACCTGTGCTGCTTAAATAAAGTGCTAATGGCACTTCCATTAGGCCATGTTACCTTGTGTAAAATTGCTGCAAAACGTTGTTAGTATCCGTATATGCTTGTAAACTAGCTAGTCATCTTAAGCAGGTTCAATAGGCCGCAAAAATAAAGAAATACGGATTCTAGCCTTGATGTTTATTTCTTTCTATGCGAAGTAGACTTTCAAGTTGATGGCCCCTGGCACATATCTTCATAACGATGTCTTCTATGGTAGTTATAGAGATATGGTTTGCTGATCTAAAGTTCTGTGTGATTGAACAACATCGAACATTACAGAACGTAATTCCTTTGGTTATAAGCCGTGTTGGTATTGACCATAGTTAATATAATTAAAAAGAAATTTTTCAAACAATTGATTTAAAATTCTCCAGACTATGGCTGTAAATACAATTATGTTTGTCGAAATTTTAAATGTATAATTTCATTATTTAATTCAAAAAAATTCACCTGTTTATATTTTTGTAAAAAAGTGTCTGATTTAAGGTTTACTATACTATTTTTAAAAATTATAAACAAAAGAGACAAAATAAATCCTCTGCAACGTAATTAGGTAAAACGAAGATTTTTTGAATGTAGTACCTTAACTACATTTTCACCAGACGTCATTATAGTTCCACCAGTGAAAGAGTAACCGGACGTCACTAATATTAAACTTAAAGGTAAAATTTGGTTACAGTTTATCATTAGGAAGGCCATTAGGATGTTATCAACTGAAAAAGTCTAGAACCTAAGCCACTCCAACATAAAAACAATTTTATTTTGTGTAACGAATTTGTAAGGGGGAGGAGCTTGCAAAATGAGTGCAAAAATTACATATAATCTATAATAGCTGATTTGTCCTATCCTGTCAAACGTACTAAAGCCTTGAAACGCTGATCAAAGCACGCCCGTTTTAAAAGGCGAGTGTTACTATTCATTTCTAATTTACACTTTGAATTTCAGAAACTTGCTTTGTTTAAAGATAGTGTTTTGCGTGGTAAGTTTAAATTAAGGCACAGTTCTTAGGTACGGGTGTGCGTATAAAATCCTAAATGTTTTCTAAAAAAATATAATTGAAATGTCAGTTGCACGATATCCAATTGTAACACCTCTGGAATAACAGCTGACTAAACTTGTGCGACTCAAAATAGTTAAAATGATTCACTATTTAAAACCACCCCATCTTCGTAATAATAATTAATAACAATCGTGCGTTCTTTATTATAAAATAATGCAAATCTTTTATATCAAACGAATTTCCAAATTTAAAAAAAGGAATGTGCAGTACATCTAGTTAATAATGCTGTCGTTTCTAAGGAACAGAAACTTAATAATACATTATGGAAGGCACGGCTAGTTCTATATGCTCTTCACCAAGGAGTTTTGAAACTTCCACGTGGAAAAATGTATGCGTTGACAAGCAAATGACTCCAGTTAGTGGTCAAATCGGTATTGGACAATATGTACCAAGAAAGCCTAGTCCTACTGGCTTCAAAGTCTAGCATCTGGCACAGCTTTCTCCAGAACTAGAAGATTTACAAAACTTGACAGGTATTGGACGAGTTGTACTGCGATTAAGCGAAACATGTTTAGATGATATAACTATGCTCTTTGTTAGATACTTCACATCTTCTGCAATACTGAAAGCACTCATGCTCAAAACATTTCTAGAACTGGTACAATAATGAAAAATGTAACTGATTTAAGACCTGACGTTCAACTGAAAGAAAGAGGGTCTATTGATTTGATTACATCTACGGTTTATTCAAATATTCCATAAGCTTACATACATGTTAGTCAACCAGACATTGTTCAACATTGTAACAACAACATGGGATGTGTAGATTTAGCGACTCGATTAATTTCTACTTAAAGATCATACCATAAAATGAAAAAGTTTCCTACGAGTGTAATAGAACATTTTATCGATTCTGCGGTTGTTAATTCATGGATTCATGGATTCATGCAATATAAACATGATTATTTTGAGCAGAAATTACCAAAATCTAAGATGCTGCATCTTTATATATTTAAATTAAGAGTTGCAAAATACTTGATTTGTGATATTTTATCTTTGGAAATGTTTGCTCCATCGACGAACTAAGGCCAAAGGACGTAAGTAGTTCAGGAAAGTGCAGCTTTCAATTCCAGAAGTTAGGACTATAACTGCTGAACACATTCCTGTAGCTGAAAATGTGGAGAAAGCCTCCAGGTAGTGCAAAGAAAAATATAAGAACAAGAATAAAATGTACATGTTCCTAAAGAGAAAAACTATTTCAGAGATTTTCATTAGAAATCTATTCTTTTCTTAATTTTAGTAAAACAAATCTTTTTTCTTTAACAACTTGATTGCATTTTTACTTTCTCTTACCTATATGAAATATAGAATAGACAAAGTATTGTTTTCGTCCAAAATTTTCGATGTAAAAATTTTAGTGGAAATACACGTTTTGGGGCTCCCTGAGACCGAAAAACGTGTTTTTAAAAATTTGTCTGTTCGTGTCTCTCTCTCTCTCTCTCTCTCTCTCTCTCTCTGTGTGTGTGTGTGTGTGTGTGTGTGTGTGTGTGTGTGTGTGTGTGTGAACAAAATATCTCGAAAACTAAAAGTCGTAAATAAACAAAATTTTATATT
>JAHWXV010124972.1:0-17864 GCA_024586415.1 Phrixothrix hirtus
TGCAATCATATTGTATTTTTAACTAATCTTTAAAAATCCCTTAAATCTATATAATTATTTCCATGTTAATGAAAACGATTATATATTACACTAAGCAATTGCATTTAAACACAATATTTAATTTCAAATTTAATTATTAGACATTATTTCAACTAACTATAAATACAACATGTTTATTGCAAAAGCCTGGAAAAGACAAGCCTTGAAATCATTTTCACATCTCTACAAAAGTTTGCGCACTTTGAAAGCTCTTTTCTGGGCTTGGCGCACTCACCATTGATGTGCCCACCCCACACTTTACGTACTTCAATGCTAAGCTGCACTTAAATGGCGTGTGACCAAAGTTTTGGCACCGATGAGATTGAATTACCTTCTTGTGCGTATCAGCGATTTTAGGTTCACATAAAGCGATCTAGTACATCGCTTCACCTTCTAGGAATTTCTCCGGCTCTAAATGTTCTAAGGACATCGGCATCTTGTTATCTCTTCTGTCTGTGCTTCCGACACATGTTACAGGAATCCCGTGGCGGCTGAAGTCTACTTGCATGTCGCAATTGGAAATTTCCCGCAGAATATGCCGAATGGCTACTCTCAATCACTTCTCGTGATTGAGTAAGTAAGTATAGTATCCTATGTGCTTGCTTATGGGGAAAGTCACAGTGTACGGTGTAAAAATGGATGAAGATGTGATTAAATTTCGACGTGGTAATGATGGGTGCGTCAGCCAAATCGTGCGATATTGGAGAAGGATCGGGATTAGCAACTGAATCTAAAGAAAAGAAAAGTTGGGCGCCACTCGTTCATAAAATTGAAGAAGCAACACACGCCTTAACGACAAGGTGTGTGACGTATTTACTCTACCCTAAATCTTACCAAGCACCAGGGTCTGTCCAGCAGCAAGAAGTTCTATCTAGCTGAAAAAGACGAGGTACTGTTGTTCGTAGAAAATAAGTAAGCAATGTATCAAACAATAACATTATTCCACCAGGGTGTGGCGAAATCTTCACCTTTATTGCATAACAATAATTAAAAAAGAACTAAGCATAACAAAAGTACTTTTATCTTCCCGTAGGAATGCGTACATCAAGAAAATGGTTAATAAAGGGGCTTTTTTACCGAATTAAAGCTAACACAACGTAATTTCTTAAATATCCCACATATATCACGTGGTGAAATTTGAATCAAAACAGTAATTTCGTCTTTCATGAACTTAATCTAGTTCAAAGCGTTAATTTAGAATTAACAAATTACGTTACTGTGTTATACGACACTATCCGCTAAAGGTATGTAAAGTAACCTCTATAAAAGAAATAGATTAAAGGCCTATTAGGAACAGTTAATTTTATCTAGAAAAAGTGACTGTGTATAGAACATTAAACTATTGTTGAAAAAAAAGTATTACCAAATAGTAAAATATTTCATAGTAAGATTTGGCGGTACATTCTTTACGTAAAATTAAAAATAAGGAAAGGTAACAATAGTAACTATCAGACCGAATTACTTTACATGCAATTACATATTCCTAAATATTTTAAATTTAATAACTTCTATTTAATCAAAATAAATTTCTATAGCTGTTCCAGTATTCACAAACTATGGAGACCTACGACTGGTATCATATGTTACTCAAAAGCTGACGTCTTACATAAATTGAATATAGATAACTCGTGGCGTAGCGAACCAAAAAAACAAAATAGCTATTGCAGATTAGGGATTCGTACAAATCGACATACAAATTTACTGATGAAAACTAAATATTTGCTTCTCCACATTGTTTAGAAATTTGCGAAAAACTGTTTAAGAAGTATATCTAAAAACTTGCATTATGCGGCAATTTTATGAACGTAATAAAAAATACGACTTCATTCTAGAGTTATTCTAATTGCATCCTGGTCTAATTAAAGGCGATGCCTAGGAAGACTTGACAGCAAGGGCTGACGTACATCCTGGAGGAAGCATTCGAAAATGCTATATCTCATTAGCAGAAACCCCAGAGGTGAACTGGTCAAATTCAAAATAAATTACTAAGTAATTTAATCAGAAAGTCAGGGAATACCTACCCGTTATTATCATAAGACGGAAGCACAAATAAAACCAATTATTATTATAGGGCAGCAAATAGAAAATTGTGAACACAAATGCCCACATGCGATACGAGACGATAGAAAAAGTTAGAGACAAGTTTAATGTATTGCAAATGCTCATGTTTAAATTTATGAACATTAGATCGCGGCACTTCGTGACAATGGTATCTGAAAATACAGATTCCCATAAATTCCATTAACTAACAATCAATATTACACTTCTTTTAACGTTAATATGTAACAAAACAATTCTCACAAAGGCCGTAAGCGAATTATATACAAATATATCACATTAATTTAAAAGTATAAGTATAAATTTCAGATACGTAGATAAAAGGTTTGTAAAAATCTTGTTTCATTGTAATTTAACTAAAAAAAGAGTATTTGGTAAATTTAACCGCAACTTGATACCCAGACCCGTGTTCATTGCTTTGGAGATATTAATATTCAGTTTGCTTAGTTCTGTAGCAAACTTGACCCATCGCTCTCTTTGGCTAAAAACAGTACATAATACTTCGCCCTTTGATTTTGTTTTAGTTACTTGAGCTATGACCTCCACGTCTGCTAAGATCTCGTATTTATTGAAGGTGGCTATTTTTGTAGCCAGTCCTGACACGGCCTGCTTATATGATTTACGCTTCTTTCCTCGCGTCAAGGTGAAGCTGTTGGGGACGACTGTAGTTGCGCTCGTTTGTATAATCTATTCCTCCGACGAGTAGTCTAATGATTATCCGATTCATCTTTTAACGTCGCTCTCAACCTCTGCCCAAGGAGCTACACCAGAACAAGCTGGATTAGAGTAGTATCTGTCCATTTCGGCGTATTTTGGGTAAACCCAGTGGTTGTGTTCATAGTTATGAGACATTGAATAGTTAACGCAATCAAACACTCAACTCGCACACTACTCGGTACTGAAATTGTTATTGATGGGACACTGCAGCCAATCGATCATTGCAAGCAGAAGGGGCCTAAGTTACAAGATCTTAAGTCCACATAGGCGCAGACAACGGACAATGCGCGCAGTGAACACTCAGGTTTTCTTTTTCATATTTTTTAATTCTTGTACTTGTGTGACCTATGTACCAATTTGGACTGACGTTTTAAAAATGTTGTAGTTCTGTATTTTTTAATTTATAATTTTTGTAATGCTGTATTTGTACATTACAAGTACCTCCATATTTGATTATCATACATTGTAAATACAGTAGAACCTCGATAATTCGTCTCTCGGCAATTCTTCGCTTTGTATAAGTCATTCCCGCAGATGGTATTTCTTAAGTTTTTAATTTAGACCCGTTTCAATAATCATTTTCAAGGACTTTTAATTCTAAAGCTATTTAAATTGCTATGGTTACAATTGTTTATTTGAATTATGAATTGAACTATACTAAACTGTACTTCTGTAATTTAGCACTACTTATAAAAACACGTAATATTGTTTAGAACGTGTTTGTAGTAGTTTGACCTACAAAAGTTCTCTGGTCAGGTTTACTTTCTTCGATAAAATTTAAAACAATTCGAAGTAGGTCGTTAGGCTTTAATATCTAATTTTTAAAAATATTGATTGTTTCAATGTTTCATACTGCTTACTACCAAAGTTATTTGTTAAAAATTGTTTTATCTGGAATGCCAGACATGAAATTGATGCAATTCACATTGTTTCAAAATTTCTAACGGGTTCAACTGAGATATTCTAAAACAAAATATCCAGTTCCTTTTCTCGGACTAATAACAACATTATTTTAAAAACAAACATGTTCCATACCTCAACATATACTAACGAGTAATCCACAGCAAGGGCAACAATATTACTCTATACTATAATTGTTAATATTTCGAAAACTGTACGCTTTTGATAAAAAAAAATGTATAAAAAGATTGTGTTCTATAGCTCATAAGATATCCATCGATTTCGTGGGCGCCCTATATATTGTCATCGAATTCACTTGTGATAATAAAATTCATACGTGTGTAAATGAAATATTTGCCTTATTCTGTAATTCATTCTCCATAATTCATCAACCCTATCCCCCCAACATAGACCAACTATCAAAGTTATACTGTATTCTATACTGAATATAATTTTTATATTGGATTTTGTATTCAGCTCTGTAAATGGGGTACTCTGTAGAGCTAATAAACTATTATTATTATTATTAAAAAATCGTACTAGATGTAATAAACAAATTTATACTAATATTAACTAAAAATAATTACAAAATATGCAAAAATAAAATTTAAATGAAGATAATTCTTTCTAATTGGTATAAAAGGCGCTTGACTTAAAATTGCATTCAAAAGCACCATTTCCACTGTTCAAATATACAAAAGTTTGATATTCTTCTTTTAATTATATTTAATTTAATTTTCATAATGTAAAATTTTATTTTAAGTATTGAACACATGACCAGCATTTAGAATGTTTTGCAAAATGAGGAAGCTATCGAAAGTGCTGCTTAGCCCTAATAACTATGTATGTATATCGCAGGATGTGATGTGTAATGCCTATATGTGAAGAATTAAAGTTGTCATAATTTCACTTACAAATTGTCTTTTTTCAATATAATAACTAAATATGTTTGTTATAGGAATACGTAAGTTAGATATCCACTTTCTGTATTTTGCTTTTATTCGCTTTGTGAACTTCTGCATATATTATATTATGTAAGTTACTTTTAATGTTATTTGTCTTTAGCTGTCCTGACGATGATTTAATTATTAAAATAAACCAAAGCATATACGTGTGTGTGTCAGAAATATTAATTTTATTTTGGAAAATTATACAGTATTATGATAATTTATTAACTTATATAACGGTTTTCCAATTCAGGTTTAAATTAATATCAATAATTTAATTTATTACTTACAATTAGTGTGAACATAAGTTCACCTCTACCCATGATTTAAAGCAAAAGTTTCCAAATTTAAAGAAGCTTCTAAGGATGTTGCAGTTAAATTTAGCGAAATTTAATGAAAGTGAAACAAAACTACAGAATTTCTGTTTATTAATTTTAATTAATTTGTTAATTTAGAAAACTGTAACTTATATAGTGACCTGTATTTTAATTGAAAATTTATCAAGTGCAATATATAATTAGCTTAAAGTTACTAAATATTTATTAGATTAATTACTAATCTTTTTTGTCAGAAACGGAAATAATATACATGCTCTACTAAATTACAAAATTAATTAGGGCAGCAACGATTATTAGATTTATAATTTAAAGTGGTTAATCAAAAATTTAAATATCCGACTAAATAAATACTTGAGGAAGAAACTTTTTCATCCGATATGAAATTAATGGTGATATTATTTCCAACATCCCACTATCCTGATTGGACCAATTAGAATCATTAATCGGCAATCCCCTATTTTTTGATTAAAAAAAACTTGAATAGATTTAAAAAATAAACAATATTTTTATACAGGTTGTTTCGAAAATAAGTGACACCGTGCAAACTGTAGGTACCTTATGACCTGTAGAGCACGATTTTCTTATAATTTATTTTCAAAAACGATTTTTAAATTTTGAAAATTTAAATGATATAATTTCCTGTAAATACAACCCTGTCTACTAACTAAAAGAAATTATAGCTAGAACGATAATAAACACGTGCTACTGTAACTTGATATGCCTATAAAAACACGAAATGTTTGCTTAGGACGTGCTTCTGGTAATGTGACCCATAAAAGTTATCTGGTCTTGTTTATTTCCTTTGAAATAATAAAAAAAATTCAAGTCGGTTCCTACACTCCAAGATTTAATTTTTAAGCATATTGATTGCTTTCTACCAAAATTATTTATTAAAAACACAAGATTTTAAATTGTTACATCTTAAATGTCAGATATTAGATTTAATATAATAAATTCTGTTCTAAAATTTGTAGCTTGTTCATATAAATATTTTGAAACATAATAACGCCGACCAGTGACAATATTATTCCCTAAAAATTACTACTGTAAACAAAAAGATAAACTGGAAAATAAATTTCTTATTTATTTCTTTATTTTGCTTTGGAAAAATTATTTTTAAATTTTTTGCTTACCTGTTGGATTCGTATACCAGAGATCGAGAAATACTGTTTTAAAATATGTCAAGTAAAGTAATATAACATAATTTTAATGTTATCTTCTGGAACCGATGAGTAAAACACGTCAAGGGCAGTGATTTTGCTATCCAGACCGGTACGCACGCGAGAGTTGGACTTAATACTATAAGTGTTAGTATTTCGAAAACTGTACGTTTTTGATTCACGAGCAAATTTTTGTTCTACATGTCATAAACTACTCGCAGTTTGCTTGGTGTTTCTCACCTTTGGGACACCCTGTTTACAAGATATGATCAGGTAACACTGTGAATGATCATTACTTATGTATTAGGATTGCGTTTACAATCATTGTGGTTCGTGTTATTGAAGTTTAACAACCAAGACTACAGCCGAAGCTCATATTGCGATAAGTGCCACAATGATTAATTACAAACATTATAATTTAAAAAATTTATCGACTAGTGTAAAGTATAGCACTGAGTTTTATAATGAATATATTATAGCACTCAGTCCTATAATAAAGCGGCATTTACAAAGTTGTCATTATAATATACTAGCAGATTAAGAATTTTATAAAATAAATTTCAGATGTGATTTAATCCCCTTAAAACTACTTCTTTTAGCGTGTCACACACTTTATGCTACCTTGATGTTATTTGTAACAGTCCTGGAAATCACCCCGTCTGAGTAATATTCAGAATTTTACCCTAGCCGCTTCGATGTCTGAATTGCATATTCGATCGTTCATAGTTTATTTTAAAATTTTAGAGATTGTCAGAAATCGGATGCGCAGTACCTTTTTATCCGATAGAAATTATAACATAAGCAACGCTTAAATGATTTATAACAAGGTCCACCTCTCTGATTTTTAGACACACGCAAAGGTTAATTTGTCGGTAAAATTTCCTCCACTAGTAGTAAACCAACTAACCTTCTATATAGTTTGTGGGACAGGGAGTGAAGCGGACGAGAGGTGTGGTAATCCTTGGGGCGGGAGGTGGGGTATAGCGTTTCCGCATCTGAGTTTTTCCAAGAGTGAGATGCAGAAATGTGTTTTACGAGAATGCGAGGAGGAAAACGTGCGAGTAGGGTAAGGGGTGTGTCTACAAGTATAAGTAAATATGTGGGCGTGTCTTATAATAATAGTTTTTCCGAGAGTTGGTTAGAGTAAGCTCGAAGAGTGATGTGAACGAGAGGGCGAGAAGGATGGAATATTGCTAGTAAAATAGGCGTGTCTAAGTGAAAGATGGCTACCAGTAAGTAATAAAGAGGCGTGTCTTGTTAGTAAGAACAAAATAGCACGCCGACATGTATTTAAAAATATATATTAGTAAAATGTAAAGTTAGAAAACAAACAAGCTGGTGCGCCGTCATGTATTTTCTTATATTTTATATTTAAGTAAGAACAAAATGGCGCGCCGACATGTATTTAAAATAAAGTTAGAAAGAGAGAAGAGGAAGACGAACAAAATGGCACGCCGACATGCGTTATAAAATGTCACGCGCGTGCTGACAATTGAATATTAAAAAAGCACTATCAATTACGTTGATTAATTGATAGATGAAGTTTTATTGTATTAAAAATGATATGTATGTATGTATGTATGTATGTAAAGTAAGTAAGTGAGATGGATGGATAGATAGATAGATAGACGCAAGTTTGGTTAGCGAGAGAGAAAAGGAAAGTTTTAACTAACTAACTAATAAACGATTTTTTAATGACTTTTATCGTTAATTTCATTTAAAAGGTCTAATGTCTGATGTCTTAGAGTTAGAAAATTTTTATATTCATTTGCATGAAAGGAAGGAAGCTTAAAATTGACGTTTTAAGTTATTAAATTCTTACATACTACATACAAACCTATTTTATGCTATAACTTTGCAAAATTTACGTGAAGTTTATTCCAGAAGTTGATTTCATGAAAGTGGGGGGCTGTTCTGCTTTTAGCGATGTTTTCTTTCGTTTGCTTAATTCAATAAGACAATGAAAGTGTAAAATTTCTATAAAATTTTTTAATGAATAGTTTACTTAGTTACCTAGATTTCTAATTTCTCCTCCCGCATACCCTCAGTCTACATTCCTATATATTCGAAATATGACGTCGGAGATCACGTGTTCAAGTTAACGGATAAGAATTAGCAAGTTTGTTTTTCTTTGTCGAAGATGGTAGATATACGTGTGCTCTTCACCACTTTCCCCCTTACCTCTCCTGTTTAACTTTATTATGACGATGAAGTAAGAGTATATGTGTTTGCATTATGAACATGACTGTTAGTTACTAGCTTACGTTCGATAAATTCAGAAGCAAAAATTCATATTCTACAGTTTTTTAGTGAAATTTAATAAGTATTTTAAGATAAATAGAGAGAGAGAGAGAGAGAGAATGGTTGATAGAAACGCTTACGAGTTATTTAACATATATTATTATTAAGAAGCAACATTGGTAAATGAAAAGATTCGTGACAACTGCGTGAAAGAGTCCTTATTGGCAAACTTTAATGCTAATGAAATAGAAGGCAGGAATAGTAATATGGGAGATGCAGCCATTACTGCTACAACTAATAAGAGGAATGAAGAGGTGGATAATCGGCATGATAATGATGATATTTCCACTACAACTAATACGAGTGTTAACGATTATAGTGCCTAATATTATGAACAAATAAATAAACAGTTATTATACGCGCAGCGAAGTGCTAAAGTTGACGATCTGTTAAATTGTATTAGACATCAATTTCATAACTACAAAAGTAATAATGTGCAACGTAAATGCGTGGAAATTGGATTATGCGTTAGTTACGATTTAAATTCGATAATTCGATTGGGTAACGTAAATTACAATGTTAAACGACGGCAGCAACAGCAGAAAGGTGTCATTATGCTGACCAAGATCGATTAGTATTCCATGATAGTGCGTGAAAATTAATTAAAGCTAAAATAAACGAAATTGAAATGCGTGCGAGGGAACGTGCTCCAGATTACGTGTTTTCTATAATGATATCGGAATCTGTAATGTTCGTTTTAAGTAAGACTGCGGGCATCGCGATTGAAGAGAAGTTGGAAAACGGAAATGTGACTTGCTTAAATTCGCTAAACATGAAATTAACGAGATATTTGCTCTAAATGACGTACTCGGTTACGAATTTGAAATGTTAATTAAATTGGAAATATTATCGTATAAAAGAACGTGCATTATTAAGTCATTCGTTACTCTGAATTCGTCCGAGGTTATGCAAACTGCTTCGTTAGCGTTACCTCGTAAATGTTGTACCAAAGTTACAGTAATTCAAAATGACAATGATGATGAAGGTAGAGCTAGCAACGAACACGTAACTAAATGTAAACTGGCCGATTTAGAGGATAAATTTATATCATATGTGCTTAACGTCGTTGTTTGAGAAAGAGTGAGTCAACATAACGCGATACTTGTAAATATATTAAATTTGTGCGAAAACTACCTTGTAGGTTTATTTAGAGACAACTTAAATGCGGGATATTTTTAAGAGTAAAATTTTTGTATTGTATATGTATAATTAAGTAAGTTAGCGACGTAAGATAAAATGCTTCTAAAATGTTATTCTCGTACTTATGTATGTATGTATACATGTCCACATAAATCAAAAATGATAAACACTTAAGGGTTTTCGGTTGTTATTATTTCAGCATCTTAATTATAAAAAATATATATGCAAACAATCATGGTTATATTAAGTAAATATAAATAGGTTCATTAGAAAGAAATAGCCGCAGAATGCTTCTTCAGCACGAGAGAGAAGGAAGTACGTTTACAACTACTACTAGTAATCTTAAGATCAATTCGAGAAAGAGAAAGAGTGGCAACGGATTTGTAAACAGTTTAATTAATAAATTGCCTATTGAATTACATTTACCTGGATAAAATTTCTGCGGTCCGGATACTAAATTAGAGATACGCCTGAAACATCAAGATAAAGGGGTTAATGAGTTGGATGAGGCGTGCAAATTACACGATATAGCGTACAGAGATAGCAATAATTTGAGTGATCGCCATCAAAGGACGCTTCTATCGGTGAAAGAGCCGCTGCATTATCGGTAGCCCGAATTATGAAAGTGAAACGTAAAACTGCTAAGGGTTTAAAAAAGTATAAAAAGAGTAGGAAGCTGTGCAGGACAATAAGAAGAACAAGGAAAAATGGAGGTAGGAAAATAATTAAATTTAAATCTAAAATTCTGAATAATATTAAGCTGGCCTTCCGCGGCAGAAAAAGTAGAAATGTTAGCCGCAAAAGCATTTCTAGTTTAATAAAAACGGCTCTAAATATCGCTTGAGCCATAATTAAAGAGTCACGCGGAAAACAAAAAATGCAAGCAACTTCGGCCATACCGCTGCCTAAAATTGGCGGTATAATTCCTTTGATACTTTTATTTGCCGGGTTTTCTGCAGTAGTTACGTATTACTAAGCCTCCTAGATTCAGAGAGAGCGGAATTGTTAATTTAGATGAGCAATTCGGGGTAGGCAGTTACTGGGTGGCGTATCGTAAACATGACCATAAAGTATACTATTATTGCAATTTTGGCGATTTAAGACCACCTAAGGAAATCAATGCTTATTTTCGGGGATGTAAGATATATTATAACTATCATAGAGAGAAGGACTTATGTCTCAAATTTCTACTTGACAGTTACAACGAGAACAATGACTAATAAATAAGAGAACAATTGGTAGAAATGTCTTAGTCAATATGCCGATTACGATCAGTTTGAAGGGCGTAGGTAACATTGCAAGCTACAATGTTTATCCTCCAATTGAATTATCACCGAATAGAAAATATGTGTCATCTCTAGTGGGCTTTTATGGTTGCAATTCGATACGAAATATTACTAAAGGCAACGATAAGTTACATTACATGGTAATAGAAGAGACAGCAGGCGGTAAACAGAAAGAAAAGAAGCTAAACGAAATTTCTATGCCGCACGGGGCCTACAAAATTAACGATTATTTACAAAAATAATTCGCAAAGAAATATTTGAATAAACCTAACGTCATTAAACATTTTAGTGTCCAGAAAAGTTTTCAATTAATGGCCAATAATAATACGTTGCAATGCGTGATAAAAAGTAAGTACGGCATTGATTTTGAACAGTCTGAAAGTATAGCACGCATGCTGTGGTTTAATTCAAAAATACTGAAACCTAACGTGGAACATTTTTCCGATTTGAACTGCAAATCCTGAAACATACCAACATACACGTAGAGTGCAATATAATAAAGGGAGCATATAGAAACGGCGAAAGAGTCCGAACGCTATAAGAAGTTGACATATCTGTCCCGCCTGGATTTAGATTAAATAGAACGCCATCTAATCCGCCGTATCTGGAAATAAACACGAATCGTATAAGTAACATTACGCTGAACTTGGCTGATTAGAGGCGAATCTGTTGATTTTGGAGACGAAAAGTTCTCTGTACAGCTTGAATTAAAAGAACAGTAATACGCAAAAACTTGGAGAGAGAGTGTGAGAGAAGAAGAAGAAGATGTGTCTTAAGTTCAGTAATAATGAGCTTAGTTCAACTAATTTATTCAATTGCTTCTTACTTGTCGATAGGATAACACCTGCAGCGGACTCTCTAAAAATAAAGAAATCGAAAACACAACGCTCACGACAACAACAACGAACGCCACATCAATTTAGCAGACAGAAATTAACTTTAGCCGAAAAACGGTTTTTAACTTCAATTGGCCTACAAGTACGAAACTAACAAGAACAACAACTCTCTGAAATCATGAGTGTAAATCTAAATATTTCTGAAAGTGTCAGTTTTGACGAATCAGTTAGTAAATATGAAATTCGTACTTATTTGCCGTTCGGTTCTAGAACCTATGGACTATCGGATGAAATAAGAATTCAAATTCAAAGTCAAGATCTGATATCGGACACTCACAATAGCTATATTTATATATACGGATCAATTAAAGCTAACAATTAACCTGGACGCGGAGCGGCTGATGTTGCTGCTGCTGGCAATTCATTTACTTTAACGAATAACTTCTCTTGTTTCCTATTCGAAGAAATTAGATATGAGCTAGCCGGACAGAAGGTGGACGTTTGCAGACAACCAGGCGTGACAGGTGCCATCAAAGGTTATGTAACTTACACGGTAAATGACTATGATGCTATGACTTTAGCGGCATGGATGATGCAAGAAAATCAACAGCCACCGCAAGTCCAGCACGTCGTAGATAATCAGAAGAAGAAATTTATAGCGTGCATTCCGCTAAAGCATATTTTCGGATTTGCAGCGATGTACAAGCGTCCGATTATTCATATGCAACAGGAATTAATTTTGGTCAGAGCGAGATCGCATTTCGATCCTTACAAGAGCGCAAATGTAAATTGCAACATCACGTTAACGAACATCTGATGGAAAATCGCTCAGGTAACTCTAAACGATCAGTCGAAAGTTAAACTGCTCAAGCCGCTTGGTACAAATTCAATTACTTCTATGCCCTTCAGACAATGGGAACTGGGCTTCATAAAAATTCAAATATATCTCGATCTAACTTAAACTCTAAATTTTAACTCTAAGACCACAGAAATTCTAATTTTGAAATAAAAACCTATTCTTTTAAACGAAATTAACAATAAAAGTAAACTCCTGGCATAAACTTCACATACATTTTGCAAAGTTAAAGCATAAAATAGGTTTGTACGTAATATGTAAGAATTTAATAATTTAAAGCGTCAATTCTAAGCTTACTTCCTTTCATGCGAACGAATCTAAAAATTTTCTAACTCTAAGACATCAGAAAATAGGCCTTTTAAATGAAATTAAAGATAAAAGTCATTAAAAATCGTTTATTAGTTAAAATTTCCTTTTCTCTTTCTAACGAATCTTACCCCTATTTGTCTATCCATCCATCTTACTTACATACATACATACATACATACATACATACATACATACATACTTACTCGCTTACTTACTTTACATACATACATACATACATACATACATACATACGTATCATCTTTAAAACAATAAAACTTCATCTATCAATCAACCAACGTAATTTGTTTAAGTGCGTGCACAAGCGATCATATTTAAACGGGAAAAAAGCGATTGCTAGTGTGCGCGCCATCTTATGTATACTTCGCGTTCTTAATATGCAATTTTCAGCACGCGCTCGCCATTTTATAATGCATGTCGGCACGCCATTTTGTTTTTATTCCTCTTCTCTCTTTCTAACTTTATTTTAAGTACATGTCGGCGCGCCATTTTGTTCTTACTCAAATATAAAATATAAGAAAATACATGACGGCGCGTCATTTTGTTTGCTTTCTAACTTTACATTTTACTAATATATATTTTTAAATACATGTCGACGCGCCATTTTGTTCTTACTAACAAGACACGCCCCTTTATTTTAGACACGCCTCTTTTACTAGCAATATTCTATCCTTCTCGCCCTCTCGTTCACCCTACTCTTCGAGCTCACCCTTACCAACTCTTGGAAAAGCTAGTATTATAAAACACCCCCACAGATTTACTTATACTTTTAGACACACCCCTTACCCTACTCGCATACCATCCCCTTTGCATTCTCGTAAAACACACTCCGCATCTCACTCTTGGAAAAACTCCGAGGGGGAAACGCTATACCCCGCCTCCCGCCTCAAGGTTACCTCACCTCCTGCCCGCTTCAACCCCTGGCCGACAAACTGTGTAGAAGGTTACTTGGTTTACTACTTCCTCCAATCGAAAAAACAAAGAACATGGCCTTGATGTTAAATTTCAACTAGCGTGTTTCTTTCTGTCGACGTAAGCCTACTACTATCTACCGGTCCGGTACTGAGAATCACGACCATATATCCATCACACATCTGCGATTATAACATTGTCTAAAAATTGAGATCTGTAGACACACGACCACGTAACTCTAATGAAATAGATTCGTTGAACAAACTTTGCAACCAATTTGAACATTTTTTAAATTTGGTTCTGTAATTCTTTTGTAACTAATAAACTATTGTTTAATACTTAAAAAATCAAACATGGTATGTAATTAAATAAAACTACTCAAAATCGTTTTAAGGAGAGGCAATAGAAATGTTTTTATTAATATTTCCATGCAGATTGGTATTATATGATACGTTACGTTCTATCCTTAACTGAACCTCATGGCATAATTTCGGCACACTTTAGGATTAACTGAGAATATATTATATCTCACAAGTTCTTAATACCTACCTCAGCCTTGTTTGCTCTGCAAATACCCTTAGAATTTAAACTTATTAACACTTTTTTTTATTGTAGAATGAGTTCCGCTTTTTATTTGGCCTATATTCCTAAGAGATTATTTTTCATAGTACAACTTAAGAACACGTTCTCTCTTAGGAATATGAGTTTGCCTCCGTTTAGTTCCTTTTGCCATCTCATCATGATAGAACGAGGGCGTATTTCTACGTAATCTACCAAACCAAGAAAGTACAAATTGAACGCATAATATTTTTCTGACAAGTTTTTGTGGCATTTGCGTACGTCTGTGCCAAATTTGATGTGAATCTTGCGAATATTAAAATTTTTGTAACTGTTTTACGCGTTGAAAATGAGTGATATAGATCTTGAGTATCGTAGTGTCATAAATTTTCTCACAAACGAAGGCCATAGATCAAAAATTAACGTTGAACACGTGATTTCTAATTTTGGAGATGACGGACTATCATATATCCAAGTGAAATTTTGGGATAAACAGTTTAAGCGGAGCATAAAATTGTTATACTTAAAAGTTCAAGCACTGAACTCTTCATCTATATGGGTGTCTTTCATAGATGATTCATAACCGGTAGAATTGATTTCTTCTTCGTCTGTTTCCCTGTTAGATTCTTCTCCAATGCTTTTCTTGGATTGGACAAACTGTACTGGAATAGATAGAGCCGTTATAGTGTGAGATAAGTTCAATTCATATTTGTGCCGTTCCTACCCAAAGTTCTTCAAAAGAGGATATTTTCATAGCATTGCAAGGTTGCAAGTGACTTCGAAAGCAATGCTGTCTAAATAAATCTTCATGAGGAGGCAGTCAGGCTATATCACACTGTTGCATCTGCCGTCATTTACGTACTCGGGATTCGCACACTCGCTTGCTTACTGGGTCATTTTAGACTACTCTAATCGTTAACAGTTGCAATCGAATGAACAGCTCATCGGATAATCCCCCTTCTATGCCAAATTACTGCACTGTTCGTAAGAAAACTTTATTATTTGGTTGAAGGATACGTTTTATAGCTCTGACCTTCCCCAAACCAAAGAAACTTGCTACTGGGTCACAACCAGTAAATACGTAGTCTCCAAGTGCAGCACATTTTTTATGCCGAGAACAATGACCGGCAGTGATATAATTCTGCATTATTTCCCGATTTTTTCTGTAACGTATGTATCTGGCTTTGTTAAGTAACTGATGTATGAAGCAATAACCCATACAACAATTGCATGAGAATCATGTAACAGATGCTTGGAAAAACGCTTTTGTATCTGCTTTACATGATCGTGGTGCTTTGAATTGGGGATCTAATTCACCGGAAAGAAGATTATGATAGAGAAGGTCCATAGTGTATGCTTATATGATTTCCACTCTTTCAACAAAAATATTGCAACCTCTGTTTCTTTGTAGGTTTCGATAAAAACGAACGCCGTGCATTTCCTGTAGGTTTGGTCAGGAACAGGGTAAACATTTGGGACGCATCCATATGACTGCATGCGATGGTTTTGCTCATGACACTTTGTATTGTCAATCAGTGCTTCTTCTCTGTAATTATCGTTGATTAAGTGAAACGCTATTGCTTGAGGATGACAATTCAGTATGTACTCGTAAAGACGAGAGGCATAAAAGCTTCGGATGTTGCACGGCGGTACTTTGTTTCATGCCATTCCCATATCTATGACAGCATAGTAAGGTGGTTGTGGAATTACGAGTTGCAGAGTCATCAATGTCATAAATTTTGTTCATTTCTTCTTAATGTTTATCACACCAAATACAACACAATATACTTGTATTTGTATTTTAAGTATTTATTTTCCTCAGTTTCAAATGCAAATGCTTAATAAATATGCAAAGTGCCTTTTTATTTATCCAACAACACTTTAAACGTGAAAATCGCCCAAGTAATCCGGGAGATTACTGTATTCTTGATTAGCGTTAGCACCATTTTGAAAATGGCGGCCAAATTCCAGAATTACAAAAGTGGCTTTTATTCTAAATTTCATCATTATAATATCATTAAAACAAGCATTAAAAAGGCCTCCTCGAAAAATCGCACAGGCTTCAGTGTTTCAAACAGACTACTACGTTCACGTTCATAAAAATAACCAGTGGCGTTTACTTGAACTGAAACCTAAAAATGAATGTGTTTTAAATTACCTCTCCAACCGATAACATATATCCTCCATTAGGTAATCTAAATTAAGTTTGTTTTTATAAAAGTAAAGCTAGAAGTACATCCAATAGGAAAAATGTTGTTTGTAAAAACCCATTGTTCTATATAAAAACATTTTAAGTTATATCTAGTAAGATGTTTTGTCTTAGTCTGTTCGACCTAGTATTATTTTTATTTATGTATAGTATTAATTGTTGCGTTAGAAGGCAACCCGCTATCGAATATATTCGGTGAATTTTCCACTTTGGTCCTTCTAAACAAAATTTTCAAATATAAATATATTGTATTCTAAATGGCGTTTCTCGAAAATTGCAGTATTTTGGAAAAGCAGGCTTAGAGTTACATCAGCTACGATAGAAAAAATTAATTTAATTCTTATAAATGGTTTCTGGTACATTTATACCCCACATTTCGAAAATTTGGTCTTTACTGCAATAAAATTATAGAAAATATTGGCAATTTTATTGTGGATAATATAAGTTAGGACAAATTTGGAGTTACATATACGTGTCGTGCATTCCCTTGATGAGTTTTAGAACTGTGATTTATGGCATAGATATTTGCTTACAATTTTAATTACCTATGTAGTTAATTAACGTACAACATTACAAAGCACAGTTTTAATTACTATTATCAGCAACTGATTGAGTAATTTAATATTAGAAGTTCAATGAGATGCGTCACATAATTAATTATTTACTTCAATGTTCTCCATTATTTAGTATTTTAACAGAAAATATATTAAACAAATACTGGAAAAATGTTTATTTCATAAAGCTAAATCGATTTAGTTTATTCTCTAAAAGATTCCATATACCATCGTGTATGCCTATTATAGTTTTTTTAGTAACGACAAGAATTCATTTTACGCTATTTTTAGGATCTTAGTTACAAAGTAGCGGTTTGTGCAATAAGTTTGCTAAACATTTATTTAACTTCACCAGTTACGCTAAATTATATACTTACACACACAAACACAGGCACACGCACACGTACACGCACACGTACACGCACACGTACACGCATACGCACACGCACACGCACACGCACACGCATACGCAGACGCAGACGCAGACACAGACGCAGACACAGACACAGACGCAGACACACACACACACACACACACACACACACACACACACACGCGCGCGCGCGCGCATACACACACGCATGCAGGCACGCACACACGCGCGCGCGCACACACACCCACACACCCACACACACACACACACACAAACACACATACACACACACACACACACACACACACACACACACACACACACACACACACACACACACACACACACACACA
>JAHWXV010124995.1:0-14029 GCA_024586415.1 Phrixothrix hirtus
GTAAAATAAATAATTAAATATTTAAAATAAATTAGTGTACATAGTTACTTGTAGAATTTTAGTGAATATAAATAAACATTGTAAAACAATTAACTAGTTTTGTTACAATAGCTATATGCTTGCTCCTGTAATGATAAATACTTGGTATATAGTTCCGTGTAGTATTAGTAAAATCGCATGTGTAAAGTACCAATATAAAGGGTACGCCAAAATTTACTTTACAACCTTGTAAATAATAAAATTCCATTTTACAAGTTGTAATGGTTATTTTCGGACTACATGTATAAAATAATCCTTTTTGGTTAGTAGTTCAATGTGTTCCTATTTACAGAATTATTTCCGCAATTTTAGTTTATTTAGAACTGTTTTTTTTTTAAATTAATTGATACGATCCTGTATTTTAAAGTAAATATTTCCATTACTTTGTTCGAGTTATTTCTATTAACTCTACATTTGAGTTTAAGTTGATATTGGGATTTGAATAAAAAGCGATCCGGAGGTCGCCGTATAATAAACACTTGTTTGTAACTTGTTTATCGTTTTGAATTTATATATGGATTTGTTCGATTATCTGTTGTCTGCGATATGGAGACGTTCTGTTTAATCAATGGCATTTTGTTTTGATTAAGCGATATAATTGTGTTTTTCTGTCGTGAAGGAATCGTTTTTATAACGGGTAAGTTTAATTCATCGCATTGATGATGTACATCGTTAATTCCCTTTTTTTTTCTTCCTTGATTAGTTTTTTTCATAGGCTTGGCATATCAGTATAGTTACTTTGTGGATAAATCAACCCATCTTCTGACTTCCTTGTGGGTCATCAAGATGTTCCAAGGGCGTTTGCCTTTATGACATTTATTGTTGTTACTTAGAAAGGGGCAGTTCGAGCCGCATCCAGCATGTCGTCTGTAGAAATGTGTCGTCTGGCACTATTTTCTTTGGAAGATTCCCGTTCAGAAAAACTTATTTATTGGAGATGGTGAGATAAAATCCACCTCTTGTTTGTTTGCTGTTCAAATAATTTAGTTTAATCATTACTTTGGCTTCGGCAAGTAATATTTTAATTCCATTTCATGCCAATAATTTTTCTAAGTTCATTTATGTAACGTTTGTTAATTTTGTGTGATCAAACTATTTAATTTAGAAGATTCAAAATAAGCTTAATGATTTATTAAGCACTAATGCTATATTCTTTTTATGAATTTCAATGTATACAGAGCAGATTGCGAAGTAGATAAGGCGCGTAGTTCAATTTAATATAAATGAGTTCATATTAGTCCGTATCTCTTCTTTTATGCACCGCTAACGCTTTATACATTAAAGTTTTGTTGTTTCAATATTTTAAATATATGCCGCTTGGCTATTCAAACTAAATAGAGTTTATCTTCTTTAATATTAGGTTATCAATTCACTTTATAGTTCAGACAGTTTATATTTTTTGGGGTTTTGCTTTAGTTTAATCATTAAACCATAAACTAGTTAGAATATAGTTGTTATCAGCCAGATCTATGTAAGCAAGTCTTACGTCAGTTTTGTTTGTAAGTTCTAGTAATTTGGTAGACGCGAATTTACGAAGTCTAATTACGCGTATAGGTGTGCAATTATTATCTATGTAACAATTTAGCGTTGGTTGTTATGGTCAGTTTAGGGCATCTTTAGAGTCATTTTAGGAATACGTAACGCATACCGTCCTTTTTTTTGTTTATCAATATTAATTTAATCTACTTTCATATTCAGATAGTTAAGGTTTAGCAAAATATTTAAAATAATCTTTGATGTAGAGCTTATCACGCAACAGATCTTCTTGTACGTTTATTTATAGGTACTTTGTTATATTCGTTGTTCGACCAAATAAACTTTTGTACTAATTTAAATTACCAGTGAGTTTTTATATGATTGATGATTTGATTTCCTGTTTCTACATTTCATATAGATAATTTAATTAGCTCACGAGTAAATAAGATACTTAATGTTTGATTTATTTTGGGTCAACCAATTAATGTTTAGGTTATAAGCTACAAATATGATACTTTTACATTTTGGTTAAGACAATACCTTTTTCGTCGTTTAAGGTATATATGGAGATATTAGGTAAATGTCGTTACGCTCATTAATGGCAGTAGTTGTTTTGGTGTACTCAATATAGGAGTATCTTAATCTTTAGGATCTTGGTATACTACGCTTCGATATATTTCGGGCCTAACAAAGCCTACCGTTAGAACGTTCAACGCATCTTTTCTTTTTGCGACTAGATCTCCTCAATCGCCTACTCCCAATCTGTGACTACGGCTACCAGCAATTGTTTCCTTTATTGTTTGTTTTCAGAGTCTTTTGGTTCAGGACCGAGTTGCGGTATCTTTTTAGATATTTGGACGAGACGCTGAGACAAGTGGTAACACAATAATTATGAAAAGCTTAAAATCCTAAGCTACATGTTAAAAAATTAGAAGCAATTTGTTAAATAAACAGATATTCAACAATCGTCACTTGAAGGTCAACAAGTTTAAAAATATACATTGCCCCTCTCGTCTTCACCAGCTTCAATTTCATGCATAATTACTTCACTTCTCGAGTACCGCTCAAGAAAGTAGTAAGTAAAGTTTGTTTTTGATAGCGCGTGTCGTCAGGATATTTAACGAATAGTTGAAAAGTACCCGGACGTCAATTTAAGGGAATAAGTAGTGTCATTTGATCTATTTCCGCCTAGAGCAAATTTCTGGTACAGGGTCGACTCCAACTTCTTATCATTTGGAACCAAAAGGGTTAATTCTGATAAGGTTGTATCAAAGACACGATAATGTATATATCCGAGACCGCCAGTTGTAATCTCAAAGTCTCCGAGAATCACGTAATCTGCAGATCACCAAGTAAGTGATAAACTTTTGTTAATTAACTTTCATCAATTACCAATTCTACCTAAATTATTCTGTCTGGGACAAAGCAAATGATCACGTAGAACTACCGGACTAATCCGTAAAATTATAATCGAAAGATTAGCGTTTGTGAATGTTCAATATTTTATAATATTTAGGGTCATTACGGCTAACTTATCTTGTTAAGTTTAGCGTAGTTTAATTTTAGGTATACAAGGGCCCCTTGATTTAGAAGTAGTATCTATTCGCGACCGCTAATTATTTATAAGAGAACCTGTAATTTTCTTAGTGTATAACATATACTTTATTGTTCGTTATATTTAATTTCTCTATGCAAATCTTATTTTATTATATGTAAATAAGTTGTGATAATCTACAATTTCTTACAGGAATTAATTATCATTTTGTTTAGCATTTAATTAGTTAGGTAAGCCGTCGTAATTCTACCTGATCGAGGGTGAAACCCAGCAACCTGCATAAAAAGGACTAATTTATTGAAGTCAATAATAGTGTAGTGATAGATAAAAGCATTGGAGATCGGTCTCTTTATCTCCCGAACTATGAATACCCGTTAACTAGCATTTAAAGATAAAGTGGCGCCCTTATACGCGACTATCTTAACCTTGCTCGCGATTAATTATCGCCTATTGCAAATCTACGCAAAAATCCCTGAATTTTAACTTCTCGAAATTTCTCGCGATCGTAAAACGTACCCGATTCTCACTGTAGTAGCCGGAGCAAATCAATTCATTTAAGGAATTAACTACCATTACCTTTTGCAAGGGCGTAGGGCCAGAAAATCCCGTTATAACTCAGACTACGTTACTTATCAAAAGCAAGTAGATGCTGAATTTTACGATTTAGAAATTTTTCAAGTAGTTATTGACTATACAGTGAACAGATCTACAAGCAAGTGGTACTCTAAAAGAGCGCTTTGCTTATCTAAAGCTCTTGAAAAGTGTCCTATAAGCATACTCGACTGTTTTTGTGACATATCTACCTTAATTACCAAGTTATTAAATGCAATACCAAGATCAACTAAAGGAAATTAGTTGCAGAAAGTGTAAAATTAACTTTAAAACTATTAATCCAATTCTAATAATTGACTCACAGCCGATATTGACTCAGGAATTGAAATCTGGTTTAGAGAGAAGCATTCAATAGTATTTTTCAACAACTGATAAAAACGTTCATTGTAATTCTTGCAAAGGTTACGTATGTAAAGTTAAAGAACCGGGGGGTGTACTTGCTAATTGATGCAGAGCACCCGTTTGTAACTATGCTTTAAACAGACCTCGGCCCTTCGCAAATATGGTCCGAAATTTCTTTATCCAAGATACCACATACCATTGTGATACAGAACATGAAATATGTTTCAATCGGCGTTATTCATTTTATGCCGTCTACAATTGAAAACAGCGTTGGTCATAACAATGCTCTTTGTAAGGAAGTAACAGGATCATGGGGACAGTGTGATGACCTAAAATTTAAGTTAACCGTAATGGACCTTTATCAAAGACACTAATTCGACGTGCAATTATAGTCTATGTTAAAGTTTCCGTACAAAATTGATTTATATTTCGTAAAAGCATAGAATTGTAATTAATATTTTTTATAATAAATTTTTTAATTAATTTGACTACATTTTTTGAGCTAGAAGGGGTTCAACAAATGTACCAAAGGGGAATTCGTGGGTAAACGTTTACAATACAAAGAATTTAAATTTTGTAATAAGGCTGGAGGGAGCTTAGTATGAACTTTGCCGCCCAGAATTAAATTGCTTATATTTTTTAAACTAGATTGGGCAAACAAAAATTTCAAAGGGGCATCCGTGGGCAAACGTTTATAATAAAAAGAATGTAACTTCCAGTGTGAAGTTAGCTCTCCCAGACTTAAATTGCTTATATTTTTTAAACTAAACAGAGGCAAACGAAAATTTCAAAGGAGCCTTCGTGGGCAAACGATAGGCAAACGTTTACAAAGGGAAAACTGTAACTTTTTCAAAAAGAGGGGCTAACTTCACATAGGCGTATTTCATTTGATAGTAAAGCTTTTATAATCAGAATGAATTAAAATATTACACACAACTAAATTTTATAAAATGTATTTACTACCAACTAAAAACTGTTCACATTTACAACAAACATACATTATAAATTAAAAAAATATACTTTTTACATTTTTATAAAATAATTTATAAACGAAAATAAATAACTAACTATTAAGTCATAAAATAAAAATCTAGTATATTAAATAACCTTTATTGGATAAAAATTGATTTTCAACTAATACTGTACATCAAACTATTCTTTTTAAAATACTGATTATTTAACCAGGTACTTATTTTGACATGTATTGGATCAAAGTGATACATAATGCTAAAAGCATAACATCTACAGTTTATCAGGAAGGAACTACTGACAAGACACGGCACTTAAATGTTAGACAGGGGTATTTCAACGTAGTTGCTTTAATTAATAGAGCTACTTGTGTACCTACAATTAGAATTAGTAACACAAAATTTATCGGCCGTAATTTCTGTGGTTTTCAAATAAAACACCAAACTGCATATAAATTACGGATGTAGACTTGAACGTTAGCTGTATAAATTAGTTCGTTCCTGATAATGCATACATTAGAAAAGTGTACTTATATACATAACTAATTTTAGATCGTTTCACTTCTTGCGTACTTCTCAGTCTTCTAGTACAAGCTATAAAAATATTATTTTGCATAATGTACAACAGGTAACCCATAAAGTATAATTATAAGAATGAGGTAGAACACAAATCAGTCCTATGGTTACTATTTGGGAAAAGCAATCTTTGGATAGAGAACAAAATCGATCATAGATAATTTACAGAAAACTAAGGTAAATTATAATTTCATTTTTTACTTAAGTAAATAAAATAGTTAAATATCTTACAAGAAACTATAAAATCAACATTTGTACAATAAATACTTTTATTTACATAAATAAATAAATTAAACAGATTCGTTGTAAGTAAAAAATTATGTAGATATATTACAATAACAATAAAGGAAAAATAAATTTTGATTAATAACGAAACTTTTAATAATAACTGCAGGTCCGTTGGAACTTGATAATGTAAAATTTCTCAATAGAAATTAATTTTCGCTTTTTAGTCAAGTAAAAGTAAAGCAACCGGAAACAAAGAAATATCCGCCCTTTTGTTTAAGAAAGTTAATTACTTAGTGAATAATATTAGGGTTTCACACTTCATTATCCTTAAAAATAAATGAATATAACTGTTAGTATACAAAAAATTTAAGAAGGGCTCAATTATCAATTCTCTTACGAAAACGTTATTTCTGCTTCACCTAAAAGACATTAGTAAAAATACAATAGAAATTTTAATTATAGGGTTTTCAAACAAACGAACTGCTTTAAATTATTCAACTGTACAATCTTTTGTTGGCAATTCAGTGAACTTTTAATTTATCACTGAATACGGGAAGGAATTAATAAAAAATCGATTATTATTATCAGCTTGCCTGTTGAGTGAGAAGATTTAATAATTCGGCATGATCCATATTGTTAAGCGTAGCCATGTCGATTCCTAAAGCATCTGCGACATTTTCCATATCTAAACCGAAAGATTTTAGTAATTCTATAAAGTCCATTTCTTCTCCAGTAAAGGGATTGTGTAATCTAGGACAAGAATGGTTACACTGAGGCCACGTGCAGCGTTCTAACCGACGATGAGGGCAATCTTCGGAATTTGAACGTTTTTGTGTTCGCAAGACCGACCGCTGCAGACGAGGATGCTTTGTCGGCTTTGAAGCCTGCGACGTTTGATGTCTTGTTCCGTTTCCGCAAAGCTCGTTCGCCCCTTTAAGTCGGCAACCTAAAATATGAGAGTTAGTTAAATTCTGCGTGACCCTCCACTGACCTATACATTGCTTTGTATTTTTTGTGTTAACCTTAGAATTTAGGGTTTTCTGTAATTTGTGGAATTTAAAATAGAAGTTCGTTAACGTGTATCAGTTTTAAAAATTCAGTATTTTAAGCAGTAATAATGTTCTTTTTAATAAGAGTGCGTTAATACAAACCTTTTCTTTTATCGTTTTTATTTTTCCTTCTCTTTTTTCTACGTTTTCTTCTGTGTTTAGGTGTATCTTCGTTGTTGCTCACATTTTCTTGTTCAGTTTTAGACGTCTTTCCTATTCTATTAATTTGTCGGTTAACTAAAGTAGGTTCATCTGCAAACATATGCAAATGCTTTTTTCTTTTTCTATTCCTTCTTGAAGTTTGTTGTTCCCAACAATGAAGAGCGCGCGCTATAGAAATATCGTCGATTTTAACTCGTAGCCAATCCTTTTTTGTTAGAACGGAATGAGATATACAGGAAGGAGCGAATACAGCTGAAACGTTTTCAAAGCTTTGCCGTAAAGCGTCTCCCATTTTATGAATATAATCCCATTGTTGTTTAGTAACGGGAGCTCCGACATTATCAACATCCATTTGCGCTTCGTCGAAAAGCCACTGAAAGATAAAGAGCGGGGCTGAAACCGAAATGTAAATGTAGGAAAGCTTAATAATGCTAATTCTACTTACTTTTTAATGTAGGATACAATCTATAACCGAAATAGCATCTCCAGGGTTCATTTTCGTAAGCCCTTCTGCATCTCTTGGGAACTTTCCCTTGCCAAAGCTGCATCCCTTTGCGAATAGCATCAACCGCAGGCCTTCCAGTTAATGCGTAAGGTGTACGATCTAGAAACCAACCGGAATCCGCAACCCCCTTTACGGTTATATGTTTCAGACTTAAATTTTCATATAGGAGCTCTTTGACAGGATCTAAATTTACTAAAACTCCTATTCCACCCGCACTGCTGCCCGTTAATAAGAGATTTGTGCTATTTTCAAGTCCTAAAGGAACTAAATCTCTTACTACTTGTTGCACGACTAACGTTCCCATGAAACTAAACATTTGATCGCGAGAACGACGAGATCCGCTCCAAGAATCGCTTGTACAATACGGAACGAATACATGATTTGCATTCCACCAATATGGATTCTCTTCTTCGTTCGGCGATAATATTCCACCAACTAAATTATAAATATGGCTATTAAAATTTAAAGTCACCCAAAATAAATTACTAACCGTCTCGAGTTTCGGGCCACTGTGAGGAAGTCATATAATGTCTTTGACGAAGCCAGCGATTCCTACAGCTATGTTGATCGTAACAATACCAACCGCCTTCTAGAAATATGATCCATTTTTTACTTGTGTGCGATTTACGTAGATAAAACCTATAACAAAAAGTCATGTATTATACACATTTTTGTTTAAATTAGAAATTATGATTATATTTTTAGTGGGTCTAGTATAATTAATGTCTCATCCAACATCGGTCGTCAAGTGCATTAGGAAAAGGTTTCCCAGCGGACTCATTTTAAGATTTTGGGTCAAATTTACATAAATCTGAAATAGTATGTTAATGCGTAACTTAATTGATTTACGAAAATTTTCATGAATTGCCCATTATAATGTAAGTAAATAAATAGTCTTCCAATTTTCTGACTATGCATGTCTATAACGAATTTTTCTATTTTCACAATTTTATAATTGGGCAGCTGTAGTTTAACCAAATTCAGCTGCAAGTATTATCTGATTGAACATACGTGTATAGTACCTAAATTCGAGCTTATTGAGAAACTTTGTAAGAATTCTCAGAGGTTCCAGAAAATACTGCTTTCAAATATTATAGATTTTGTTAGCACATCTTTGATTCGGGTTTTGTACTGAATTGTATATTAACACCTTACACCTGCATGGACAAATCAAAAATTTTGATACAGTAAAGACATTTGAATAAGTTTATTATTTGTGTTCTATACATAGAATTTGTACGCTGTGGTAATTATGCACTAAGATGTTACTTCGTTATCTATTAAAATTTCTTTGAAATTCGCTATTTACAATTGCAAAAAACTTACACGCGTCTTAAACGTTGATCAACTTGACTACTTATGTAAAATTGTACTTGTAAAACAAACTTATTCAAATTTACTAATTTCACCCTATTTAACAGATGCGATTGCTATTTACTTAAATTCTTATTAAGAATTACATTTTGAAAATGCGAATTTATAAATAAGTTTTAGTTAATTTATGCGTTGTGAAAGTGTTACTATTTCACTCATCGTGAACAAAAAGTACTCGGCCTACGGCTTCGCACTTCAAATTATATCCTCGTCAAATGAGCTGCCCTTTCTTGGATTGTTAATTAAATAACTATCACTTAATTGCTTTATTAATTAGGTTGGCATAAATTTTCCATCTAAAATCATGGTTTAATGATAAATCCTATGCATAGTTTATACAAACATTTTTGTCAAAAATCAATCTCTTCTCTCAAACTATTATTTCTTTTCGGTTTCAGACAAGTTCAAAGATATAACCACTAGAAATTATAATCGCTATCGAAGCTATCCTTAGAATAAAAAAATTTTAATCCGCCCATTCATGAACACTCAAACACCTTAATTTTCACACTCCCTTACGTCAAAATTGGCATACACATGCGCGGATTCAGTTAAAGTCGTTTGGGTAGGTCTAGTACTACACCCTCCCCTACTACAGTTGTACCTAGCAATTTAAATGTGAAAGTGATAATGAATTTGTGATATTTGAATGTATTTTATTGCGGAACCCTTAGATGATTTTCGCATTAGTTAATATTATAGATTTTATTAAAAGGTATTTTATCAGTTATCAACCGGAACTCCTCGGAGAAGAAGCACTACCGTTGACTATCAATAGATCATACTAATATCTGTAATATCTGACTTAAATTCACGATATCCAGCACTAAAATATACATATTTATTAAAGGAATACCACAATGTTTAGTTTTGTATAAGACAATGATGAACTTGAACGGATTTGAACTCCTCCTCGCGCATTAATCATACATAATATGAGGGCGGTCTAATTAGTTAAGTAACTAACATAGAGATGGCGCCATAATATACACATGTGTGTCATTCATCAAATCTATCATTGTAAAACTACCCTCACAACATCAAAACGCAATTATTAAAACGAATACAGTTTCGCGCGTTTTAATGTGATTATGTTACTAATACTTTAATTAAAAGGACAAGGTAAAAGACTTTAACAATTCGCGAAGTGCGGGAAACATTTAATAATTAAAATAATTAATTATATATATAAATGTTTGTAAATCTAGTAGCTTATCTAATTAAAATTAGACAAGCTACAAATAATGCATTTAGCTAAAATAAGTTAATTTAATTGTATAGATCAAATAAGATGCCACCATTTTAAATATGTATATGTTGCAAGTTCCAAGTACATAGTTACCTTAAAGCGCAAGAATGAAATAACGAACAAGTTACGCTAGTGGAACAAAGATACCGTGTCTTAAATTAGTATATAAAGAGCGACGCAAGTACGCTTAGGATATAAGTGCGCCTGTACAGTTGTGTTCGTTGGCAGTGCGCTCTTGTGCTGTATCTTAGGCCCCTTCTACATATTGTAGCGGTGTGTCGGGTGCAGTGCAAATACTCCTGAGATTCTAGTGTGCCACAAGTGTACCTGCAACTAACAGATGGACCCGAGCGTGTTAGCGAGATTCATCGAACTGAGTTTGAAAATCCACGAAACCATCGTCGCACGGAACTTTGACGAAGCGGAATATTGCATTTCGCAGCTGCCGGAGGAAGGTCGTGGCGCTTTCACACCACTTCTCGAAAACGCCAGACCTAATATCGCGACAGCCAACTTCGTAGCAGACATCAGCGCCCTACCAAGATATTCCACCTTTACCGAGGAGGCTGCGCAATCCGATCAGCTCATCCTCGAAAACAAAGCGTACTCCTTGAAATAGGAGCAGCACCAACTACCTCAGACCACCGCCGTAACAGCTCCCTCCGACATCGACGCTAAATGCTTCCAAAAAGTCGGAGACAAGAAGAGCAGGATGCGCAAGCCTAGAAAATCAAGGGACTGTCCTGTACCCAAGCGGGCAGCGCTTGCACAACAAGTAGAAGACGCAAACCGTTACTAAGCGCTGCAAGCAACGGCAGCAGCGGAAGAAGCAGTGACGGAAGAGCTGGACACCATCGTAGAGCCCTCCCAGAAGATCATCCAGGGCCCTAAGAAGACGAAAAAAGCACCCCCATCGTCATCTGCCGCAAGGAGAGATGAACCTCCGTCGTGAGTGATCTCACGAAACACAACGTAAACATCACCAGTGCGAAGAACGTGGCGTTGGGAATTTCAGTGCATCCGGCAACCGAGGGGTTTATGACGGAATCATTAGATACCTGCGTGATTCCGAGATCCCCTTCCATACTCACGGTCTACAATGTGAAAACTCCTGAAGGTAGTCATCAGGGGGCCACCTCAGGGCATAACAGGAGATCTTGGAGGATCCTCAAAGAAAAGGCTTTCCATCAATCTCCGTGCGCAGGATGCGCCGGAGAAACGACAAGATCCCAATGCCACTCAACTTTGTTGAACTGGAGAACACGACGGAGGGCAAGGCCATCTACCAACTACGGGCGGTGCTACAACTGCTCGTCACCGTATAGACGTCGTAGGGGCACGAACCAGTGCCACCAGTGCCAGAAGCATGGGCACTCGTAGCGGAACTGCTACGCGGAAGCACGGTGTGTAAAATGCAGTGAAAAATACCTCTCTGGACAGTGCGCGAAGTCTAGAGAGACGCCCTCTAGGTGTGCTAATTGCGAACAACAGCACACTGCGAGTTAAGGAGGCTGACCGCGGTTCCCGCGCACAAGAAAAGCAGTTCCCGGTGCTTCCGCGAGTGCTAAGGTAGCGGGAGTGAGTTACACAAAGTTGGCATCTCCAAAGGACGCCAAGATGACGTGAACTAGGATATTTTACGATACTTTAAATGGCACTGGAGTTCCTGGACCTTGTCCTTTACCTCCGAGTTGAATGTTAACTGACTAGATGTTGTTTAGTGCGCTGTTTATATACAGCTCCCTATTGCGGGCGTGATCTTCTTTACGGCTCCCCCTCTAACACCGCAAAGGTGTCCGAGAGCCTGGTGAGGATCTTTGCGACTTCATCGCCATAGGTTGTGGCATCTTTCGTGGCTTCTATTAAGATTCTGGCCACCCGGGTCAGCTTCTTAATATCGAAGGTGCAGCACCGATGTTTTGGCTGCTTGGTTGGTTGTTCTTTCAGGATTTCGCGCTCTGGAGGTGGTGGTGAACTCTGTCCCTTGGCGGCAGCGCCGTAGGAGATGCCTGTGCGCGTGGTTGCGCTTGATCGGGCCTTCGGTTCTGTTCTTTTGGGGTATTGCGGGGACCCCTTATAGTTCGCGGTGTGCTGCCCCCCGCAGTTGGAGCATGTTGTCGGCTTTTTTCGCATAAGGTCGTGTGATGGCTTTTTGCACACTTGACGCATCGTGGGTCAGCTTTGCAGTTCCTTTGCAAATGGCCGAGATTTTGGCATCTGTGGCATTGGATAATGCCACGTCTACCTCGTCTGGGTGTTTCCACCCTTATGCTTATATAGAGGATTTGCTTAAAGTTATAAATTCCTTTTCCCTCCTCTGATTTTTTAACTTCGACGTAATTAAGCAGAATCGGACGCTTATCTCTACCGCTGCGCATCCGTTTGATTGGCAATACTGGAAAGCCCTTCCTTTCCAGGTCGTCCTTTATGGCTGCTTCGGTCAGCGATTCTGGCAGTCCCTTGATTACCACTCTTATTGGATTCTCCTGAGGAAGGAGATAGGTGTGGTAGGGCAGTTGTTTTTGGTCTAATATTTTCACTACATTTCTGAAATCCTCGATTGAACCAGTCTGAATTCGGATTCCCATTTAGATGTTATTAGCTCCTTTTGGTAGGACCCTCTGGGCGTCCACTTCTCGTAGGATGTTCTCCCATTCTTGTTTTTTACGAAGCACTATGGGGGGTATTCGTTGTGTCCTATTCTTCTCTGAATTCGAACTAGTCGCAGGAGTTGCAGTTTCTTCTGTTTCGGCCTCCGGTTCTGATTCCGATAATGCTTCAAATCGGTTTCTTGTGGTTAGTTTGGAGGGGCCTGCATCGGCGCCTCCCTTGAAGGCTTTGCGCTTCCTAGACTGCACTGTTTGGAAGCTGTCGGTTGTGCTTTCGGAGGAGTACTCCATCTCGAGCTCTAAGAGCTTCATTGCAGCTTGCTCTGCCGCACTATGTGTGGCGTATTCCTCCAGAAGTCTTTCGGCTTCGTTACCTGCCGCCTCAGGGTGTTGCTTCGCCATTTTGATGACGTGATCTGGGAGATCATGTAAAATTTCATCGGAGGGCCTGCTTGGTTTGGATGGACTGATGTCGTCCACCCATTCCAAATATCTCTGGTGGCGTCGGCCATCGTCGCGCTGACTGTGGACATTTTTGAATAAATTAAACAAAATATTTTTAAAATATTTTGTTTAACGCAATAATTCGCAGTACTAACAGGCTAGGTACTGTAACCGACCCACGGCAGCAAGCTGAAGGGGCCTAAGTTACAGTATCAAAAAGAATGCAAAAGCTATTGACAGACACATGTGCACTCGCCAACAGCTCAGAGCACTCCACTATCGCTGCAGCAGTTGACGGCTACGTGCGCTAGGGACCAAACCGCGAAAACCGTACACAACGCGAGCGTAGGTGCAGGCCACGCCCCTAAATTCGACGCAACAAAAGTATTCGCGGCGGCTGGCATCGTTTTAGCACTGACGCGGGGCGCGAACTGCTTCGCCAAGGGCATTGAGGGCATCGTTAAAGCCCTTCCTAAAATACTGCAAATTTTCAGATATTAAATCTGAAAATTTGCAGAACAAGAAATTTGAAGGTTATTCTGTCGTCGGTACGTGCGCGCACCGATAAACTTACAAACATTTAAATCCAACCCAGTTGGGAAACCGCGAGTGGGCGGTACTAGTGTTCAACTCGCGACAAATTCAATCAGGACGAAGGTGCAAAGAGTTAATTGAAACTTGGCACACCATTAGCCCAGAGTTCATCGTTCATTTCTTAGGACATACATCGACTCCGATCACGGGGCCGAGAACACCAATACGCTTCGAGGCGAGATACTCGGCCTGCAGCCGCGAAGCGACGCTCTAAATCCGACCGCGATGTAATCAGCATATAATTGAG
>JAHWXV010125001.1:0-10266 GCA_024586415.1 Phrixothrix hirtus
TTCTTTACTCCCATATGCCCTCCTGATGGACCATCATGCAGCTGTCGTAGAATTTCCGATACTCTGTTCTTCGGAACCACCAACTACATTCGTGTTTTACCTCCATAATCACTTTCCAGGGCTCTTTTCAAAAGGTCGTCCTGAACTTGCAAGGAGCCCCATTGGGACTAATATGTTTTGACAGTGGGAGTAAACGGGGCTACTTCCTCCCAACCTGATCTTCCACCTTCATTCTTCAATTTTAATAGCACCTTCAGGTCTGGGTTGTTTTCCTGATCTTGTTTGACATTATCTAGATTCCAATCATCGCTACTTACAGTAGTACGGTGGACAAGAGGATCTTCAACTTTTGATTCCAACCAAGTACAATGCTTGCAATCTTCTGTGCAAGGCCGTCTTGGTAAAGCGTCAGCACTTCTATGAATTTTTTCGGCTCGATGTTAAACTTCAAAGTCATACTCTCGTAGCCGTTCATTCCACCTTGCTATTTGGCCTTCTGGATTCTGGAACTGCAGAAGCTATTTCAACGCTGTATGATCAGTTCTCAATAAGAAATTTCATCCATAGAGGTATTTGTAAAAGTATTCAACGGCCTTTATCAGCGCTAGCAATTCTTTCCGCGTAACAATAGTTCTTCACAGGTTTGGACAACACTTTGCTAAAATACCCAATTGCTCGTTCTTGTCCGTCTTGGATTTGCGATAGCACTGCACCGATGTCGACGTAGCTAGCATCCGTATCTAGGACAAACCTTCCTTCTATTCTAGGGTAACCAAGTATAGGTGCCGTTATCAATGATCGTTTCAGTGTTTCAAATGCCTCCTGGCAACTATTGCTCCATAAAGTGTCGTCAATTCTGGGTAGAGGATAACTTTCCTTTTTGGTCACATTATTTAAACGACGGTAATCTACACAGAATCGAGTGCTACCATCTTTCTTCTTAACCAGTACAACTGGCGATGCCCAAAGACTACCAGATGGCTCTATTATCTCTTCGCGGGTCATGTCCTTGATTATCTGTTCAGCTTCACCTCGTTTGGATAAAGGCATCCTCTTTGGTCGTTAGCGTATTTGTTGGGCATCACCGGTATTTATTTTGTATGTCACAACATTTGTTATTCCTTTTAAACAGCCATCTGTGGCAAATATATCGGCATATTGTTGAATCAACTGCCTTAATTTAGCCTTTTGCTCAGGTGATAACCCGCTATCCAAGGATTCGAGTGTGGCATGCAGTTTAGATAATTTCTTTACAGGAAAAATCTTCTCACTGGCTTTTGTGCAACTTACTACAGATGAGATAGGCGTGCATGATCCTATTTCACTGCCCTCCTTCAGAGTCATTTGGAAGGTATTGACGTTCATCAAGCGAACAGGTGTTATTTCTTTGGCCACGATCAACACTCTTCCAGCTAGAATACCACTACCAATATTTATGTTGCTGGTTTCTATAATTCCTATACATCCTACCCGGAAGTCTACATCAGGTTAGTCCATAACTATTGTTTCACTGCTTGGCGGTAATGTCACTTCTTCTGCTAGTACTATTTTTATAGCATGGTCATTCCGTTGATTCACGGGTATCTCTTCATCATTAACTCGTATGACGTGGTTCTTCAAGTCTAAGGCGAAGCCAAACTCAAACAATACATCCATACCCAATATAATGGGTTCCTCAATATCAGCTACTAGCACGTGATACGTTAACTTCCAACAGCCGATCTCAATGTCTGTAATAATTTCACCATGAACGGTTGAATCCTTTCCAGTAGTTGTACGTAATCGCACCTGTGACGTCAGTAATCTGCCATTCACAGCAACGTTCAGCTTTACTATTGTTTTCGTTGCTCCTGTATCCAGAAACATTTGGCGATTCCTTCCTGCGATTATTGCATTAATGGAAAGACTATCTGGTTGATGTTTTAAGGATGTTGCTTGGATGGTGACTTCTTGGTGTTTTGTATTATCAACAGGACTGCTCATAAAATTTTGACAATTTTTCTGTGTATGCCCCTGTTTACTGCGATTTCTGGATCGAAGTTTACGTCCTGTTGGTTTCTCTATCTTAAGTAATCTTAACACTATTTCTTCCAAAGTCTCAGTACTAGCTTTATCTTTTCCAACGGCTCGCACACGAACATGGCCCTTTGACGCCTGTTTGGCCACTTCAAATTCTAGTGCATGAACAAATGCACTAGCAAGGACACGTAAACGTGCTAATCTAAGTGCTTGATGTGTTTTAGAAGCCCTAAGATCATCGACAAATGTTTGCACCCCAATTTGTTCAATAAAGCTTTCTGGAGACGTTGGGTATGCTAATCTTACTAGCCGCGCAATTTCAGCTTCGAATTCCTAGGCGATCTCTCCAATCTTCTGTACACGATTTCTTAATTGGGCACAGTAGAAGACCTGTTGCAGATATTTATCTCCATATCGTATTTCTAATCGTGAAACAAGGTAATCGTAGTTATTCTGTAGATCATCCGGTATTGTTTGTAGAATGTCTAAAGCATCCCCACGTAGAGCCGCTACCAACACAGTTGCCTTTTCCTCAATTCATCCATTTAATATTGCGGCTGCCACAAATTGTTTACGATAATTGGCTCAAGATGTCTTCCCATAATATGTGGGTGGGTTAATGTATCTTATTGTACTTTATATGCAATTTTCAATAACAGGCAAGTGTTGAGCTTGCTGTATATTTGCTTCGGTTGATTCTTCATGAGGAACTAGGAACTTATGCATACTGACTTCTTTATTTACAGTCAGGAGGATAAACTTTTGATGTAGTTCATCATACTTCTTGGTTACCTTCTCATATTTTGTTGACATCTCTTTGGTAACATTTCTTTTGTTAGGCCCTGTTTTAATTTAATTTGGCTTGATTTAAATTCTTCACTTAATGCAATCTGACTTGCTTTAATTTCATTTTCTACTTTATTTTGATTCGATTCTATTTCCTCTTTTAATGCATTTTGGCCTAACTTAATTTCATTTTGTAATTTAATTTGATTTGCATCAATCGTTCCCATTTCTTCTTGTATTTTACTTTGACTTGCACTAATTGATAACATTTCCTCTTTTAATTAGTTTGTAAGTTCTTTGTGTAATTTATTTTCGTTTGAATTTATGGATACAAGTTTTTTTGTAATTTAGTTTGATTGAATTTCATTTCTTCTTGATTGGAATCAATTTTTTCTTGTAATTTAGTTTGATTGGATCTCATTTCTCCCTGCATTTTTGCAACATTTCCATCAACATCTCCATATTTTGTTTTTCGGCGCTTCTTGTCACTAGCATATAAAAACAATTAACGCTAGTTTTTAATTAATAATAGTCTGCGAGTTCAACTTTTAAAATAAATCTCACACCTGGCACCAATGTAACAAAACTAGTTAATTGTTTTAAAACGTTTATTTATATTCACTAAAATTACAATTATTTATATATACACTTAATTATTTAAATACTTATTTCATAATCAACTAACAGCAAACATTTATATTTCTATTTATGTATATTTATATTTATATTCATGAGTAACTTTCAGCACAAGATTCTAATAAAAACTAAACTCCGAGAATTTAATCTGCTGTTTATATATAAAAGATAAATTTTAGAACAATACTGAAGAAGAATCCAGAATATTACTCATAATAGTAATGTAATAAATTGTAATGCTATGACTTATTGCTGACCTAATTGAATTGACAGATATCGGTTACTGCAATTAGTGATTTGGGGATTACATCATCTATTTCATTCTAGAAAAATGTTCTGAATGTTTCTAGAATCTTCCATCAGATTTTTATTGTTTCTAATTTTCGTTACATTATTATATATCTGAATTGTGCTAGCGTACCATAATTCAGCACAACAGCCAATTTTTCCAGCACAACGATATAAAAGGCACTTTACTCTTGTGCGCGGCCGTTCAAAACACCATTGTATGTCCAAATTTCGATATTATGACGATTCGATGACCACGAAATTGCATATCTAAGTTGTGCTAGCGTAGTACAACCGCGAATTTTGCCAGAACAACGATATAAAAGGCAGTTTACTTTAGATCGCGGCCGTTAGCAACGACATTCTATATCCAAATTTCGACGTTTTAACGAGCCAATGACCCCAAATGTATATCGAAGTTGTGCCAGCGTAACACAACTCGAATATGCAATTTGGTAGTCATCGAATCGTCAGAACATCAAAATTTGGATATAGAATTCCGTTGCGAACGGCCGCGCTCAAGAGTTGAGTGCCGTTTATATCGTTGTGGTGGAGAAATTGGCGATTGTTCTGAGTTATGCTACGCTAGCACAACCCAGATATATCATTATATGACATTAGGATGACTGATGTTAATTTAAACGTCATTTCAATCCTATATCATCGAAAACGTTTTTTGGGTGTAACTTTTTCTGTGATTATCTTTTCGAAATACTATTTACCAGAATGTTAACATAATCTAGCACAACCTAGCACAATTGAGAAAATTGCGAAATATTCAAAGTGGGGGGTTGGTCTAAAGTATATTTTTTTCGATTTTTTGACGCATTTTTCGTATTATGGTTTAATATTCGAGCACAATTTAGTATAAACCTAGCACAATTCTTAAAATTAGTTAATTCGAAAAGTGGGGTCTAACTTCGTACACCCCAGGCGGAAGCGAGCGAAATAATCTATTGAGGGATTAAAAGGCATTATATTTTGAACTTCCGAATAATTTGAAATTAAATCAGAAATAGTTTTGATGTTTAATTAAAAGTAATTAGATTTGATATAATTGTAATTGGTCAATTGTGTGTTGCCATGAATTCACTTTGTTTAAGAGAGATTAAATTTTACTTTTAATCCCTTGGGATGAAAAGCAAAATCTAGTGCCTTGAGATTCTCGGAAGGGCAAAATAAATTATGATATAAACAAGTATTTTTTTCTTCATATTAAAAATAGTTGATTTCCAAGCTGTATCTCTAGAAGTAGAGCTGGTACTGCAAAACTAATATCGTTTTTGGAATCAGCACACTGAAAACACACAGGTTCTTTTCCAATTTTTAAATAAACAAAATGTGTATTGGCCATTGTAATCAATTAATAAAGGGGTCGAAAAACAGAGATGTGCTTGTAAACATTATTGAGGTCACAGGAATTATTTTAACATTTTTGATATGTAAAAATAATTTTTTCAACAAAAACTAGCGAAAACTTATCAAAAGATATTAAAGCTTGTAATCCCCAAATAAAATAAATAATAATTAAATCCACGTTTTGCAATGAAATGATAATAAAAACCACTAGCGCTGTTCTTATAAAAATTAGATAAAATAACTTATAAATTTAATCAAAAGGATTATTGGATTATTGGATTGGATTGGATTGGATTATTATGAATGCCACCAGTACATAACATTTAGAGTTTATGCAAGAGTTTTTTTTACATTACAAACGAGCATAACGAAAGAGAATTATAGGTGGTTGTCTTTGTCCGGACTAAGTCATCCACAGGACCCCGCAGAGTAGCGTGGGTGATTAGACAACCAGGTTAAATACTACTTGCAATTTAAAAATGATTAAAAATAAAAGACCAAAGTATTTGATAGTTATAGATAAAAACATTATCCCCAAATTTTATTACCTAACTAAATTTCAAATATTAAATAAATGCAATACTTATACCAGTGCTAAACAAAAAGTTGCATTTACAAAGACAGAATTTTAACTGCATAGAGAAATATTTTCAAGATAATTTCCAAATATAATTTACAACGTAACAAGTTTAATTTATAAAAATCACAAAATTAATATTGCAATGATGCAAAATTTATGGCGAGCGCAAACTTCAATTATTGAAGAAATTTCGTTAGGGTGGCATTGGCGCATTGTACATACCATTTGAAGTTTGACAGCATTTCAGTGCTAGCTGTTCAAGATACACATTTGTTAATTTGTTATTATTTGTTATTAATAAAGATGACAGTAACAGATTTATATGTAAAGTAAATATAAAAAATGTGTATAAAGGAAAAACCTATAGAATAATGTATTACTTTACGGTTTTCTCTAATTACAAAATAAAAATCTTTTTGAAATAATTGTATTCAAAAGGGAAATTTTAATGTAACATGTTTAATATCCTTAAATAACAGTCTTTATTACTAGTTCAAAGTGGAGGTTATGGCATCGTGCTCATATGTCAACGGCTATTATCAACAATGACTTCTAATTCCGCTAAAGACACCTAGCGCTTAATGCAATAAACTATAAGATAATGTTTGATATTACGCTGAGGTATGAAATGTATGCAACTTAAGGGTATTGGATATGTACACAATGCTTCTTTCTTATTTTAATCAACTTTTTCAGGCGTTACCTTTCCGAAGATTTAATAAAAGAAGCTATTTTTAAATCTGTTAAAGTAAAGAAATTATTACCCCATTACAAAGTCCTATTTGCAAAAATTTCTTCAACTTGTTTTTGTTTAATTTATAATACTTTTAGGGAATCAGAGGCCCTTTCTTACATTTTGGTGTTCATAATACCAGTTTAAAGAATGTTCCAATAGAATTATTTACAGACGTTCACTGGCTACAAAATATATCTATAGACATCAGCAATAACAATAAACTCGAAAATTTCGGAAATCCAATAAAAGCAGCTAAACCAGGATTATCACGTAGAACGTACTTGTTGGATTTGTCTACGAAAAAAAATAATTGGCAATGTGATTGCAGTTTAAGGTTTGTATATGTAAAAATTTCTTAGCATCGATTGCTTATTTATAAAATTACCTTAATATACTGATTACGCTAGTGAGAACTAACCGTCTGCCATTCTGACAAAATTTCTAAGCTATGGCAGCGATTAGAACCCACATCACCTTAATTAATTATGCATCTTTGAAGTTTTGTATTTAACTTTTAGTTGGGTAGAGATATGGCAACGTAAACGAAGGCAATATTTATGCGATTCTAATGTAATTTCTATACCGCCTCGAGGATCACCTTTATATAATTGCCGAAGTATCGGAGATGACATTAGAAATTCTATTTGTATCAATAAAGGAAATACTAGTTTAGTTGAAGTACTTAAAAATGAAATTGAATGTGATTGGAGTTCAGGATCAGAGAATCTTCATTTCAAAACTGTTTTATTTTTAATGATTGTGTTACTTCAATATTGGTGTTGATGTATGTAGTCAAATAAATAAAATTTGAAAAATATTCATCTGTTTTAGTATTAAAGTAAAATTGTTCTGTTGGTCCCGTTGATTTAATGACAGTATTTAGTTAAATTATGTAAATTGCCGTTTTAGAATAATAAGTTTAGAAAGAAAATAAGTGCTTTATTCATTTTAATTGTAAAAATTCCGCGCGTTTCTATTTCCATCAGGTTGGTGTGGTTGAGTTGGAATCATATGACGTAATCAACATGGTATTCACTAGTTAACCACTGATTTTATAGAAACGGTATGATAGACATGCGATGGACTAATTTGTTTAAATATTAGTAAATCTTCTAAATTAACAAATTCAGTTGATTCTTCTTCTGAATCTGAAGCATTTAGTACGTTTTTTACGAGCACTAGCATACTGCCCCCCTCCAATATTTTATTCTTACTGAAAAAGTTTTTGTAGATTATTCACTGTTTATTATAACCCTAGCCTTTATTTAATTTTTAATTAAGCAACAACCTCCTCATCGATATGGTGAAATTCTCAACAACCGGTGAATAAATATGTTAATAAAAAAAATATTTGGTAGATTCATCTTAAAACTACCAAATTAACAAAAACAATTGGTGGCTCCGCCGCACATCAACCACAACCAATTTATGAAAATAAAACACACGGATTGTTACATTCATAAAATTTGTATGTTGAAATTTTAAACTTGTATAGGGTTAGTGTATTTATTATGTAGAGATTAGGCCTTAGATTAGACTTTTCAATGATACTTATTAATTATGTCTGAAGGTGTTTGTTAATGTTTGTTTGTTGTCAGTTTCTATTAATAGCTCTAAACTAATAAGTAGTTATCATTATTGTATTGTTTTGATTTTCGTAAAAACTTGTTGTTTTGATAAATGCCTTTTGTCTATGACTTTTTAGTAACCATAACATTTATATCCATTACTGGAACATACAAGGTGATATGTTATTGTACTGCACCTAAAAATAACAAATAAAACTTCAAAAAAAACGCATTTCTTTTTATTTTGTTATACATATAAACTCAGAATCTAGCATTTTGAACGAGTATCACAGATTGAAAGATAGTTTTCCTTAATTTGCACAACAGACCGATTACCTATTCCTACGTATATTATCAATGATCTCTGTTATTTTAAATAAATATTGTTTTGATACGCTGCTGGCGTTAGAAAGCATTAAAATGTTTTCTTAATAAATTTCGTTGATCAGACGCCGATTTTGGCGTATTTTCAGGAAGATAGCTTTCGTACAACTTGGTCCCATATCTAAGAAGCAATGAGGAACATTCGATAAAGAAAACCTCAACTTCTTCCTATAAGTTACCTATTTTACTTTGTATCAATTTACCCGTCCTTTTGACGCATCTGAGCTCGTTGGAATACACAATTGTTTTCTATTTGGACAATTTGGACTAAAAGTCAAGTATGTAGTTTCATTAATAATCATTGTGCCATCCAATTTTAAAGTCCCATTTATTAATTATTAACCATATTCCAACTATTTGATGTGGGCTTTGTTATGATGTAATCGTGAACTTAGCTACGTAACTTTTGTTGTTTATATTACATAATTATTATTTACCCCATAATTAGCACTAGCCAAATTATTGTATAGTAGAATAAATAATTAACGAATTTGAGCTCAAATTGCGACATACATTTACTTATATTTCACACTATCCGTTGTGGGTATGTAATAACAGCAAGCTAGAACTTGCCTTAAACTTTTCTCTGTGTGTGTTAATCACGTATATTTGAGTAATTAAGATTAACGTATCTCATTATACTTGTAAGTTAGTTATAAGAATTTATTATTTGCCTTATGCGTATTTATCTGTATTTTTATTAATGTTTTTCATAAACGTATTAAATTCATGATTAGTTTTGTTGCATTTTCTGTTAAGAAGTTATTTATCAAATCCTAATTTATTTTATATACAAGGGGGAAACAAGAATATTCCCTTTCTATTAATATATGAAAATATTGAATTCAGTTTTAATTAAATTTAATTTTATAAGCAATCTCAAAGTTTAATTACTCCGTATTTAGTCAGATACCGGTTGTATTAAAAGAAATTCCATTATCAGTTGAGAATACTGATTTGAGTCTACTTTTTGAACATTGATGATCATTAAGTGTCACAATAAGGACAATAGCAATTATTTATATACAGGAGAAGTCAAAAGGACTACCTCCTGTCAATTAATTTACTGAATTGTGTCAATTACGTCCCCACTACTGGAATTAACTTATTTAGCAACACAATCTGTGCTGCCCCTTGCAGACCTCTCGCTCTGATTTATATAAGGTAATTTACAATCTTACGTACACGGTACGTCATCACCCATAGACGGCTGCATCAAAAATAGGGTGTCGCTCAAATTCTTGATTTTGTTTTATTCAGCACGATGTTCGAACGTTATATTCGATATGCCTGCTGTTACGTTGTACATTTCATACTACCAGTTTGGTACATGATAGAATATTATACATTAACATACTAATCTGGAAAAAGTATTTACAATATTTTAATGTACAGTAAACGAAAGTTAGTCTAACTTTTAAATGACTGATTAGTTATGATTAAAATATATAATTATAATAATAATTAGAATTAGTATATGGTGATAAAGTTTTTATAATTTTATTGGTTTATTGAGTCCAATTTCTAGTTTAAGTAATATATTGCTACCATACAAACAATTTCCCCAAAAATTTGGAGCTGGAAAGGTATTGTAGTAGTTTGCTAATCTATGAAGATTGTGGGTCAAATTTCTAAGACGATAGCATTGTTCAGGCTATCATAATATTTCAATATTTAATCTGAAAAGATACTTTCATACATGTATGGAACGTAATAGCAACATTTTACCACTTTTTATAAACAATAATTGACAAGAACGTATTTATAAGTTGTTTCGCTCTGTTTTAACGAATAGTCAATTTTTCAAAATTTTTTCTGATTTAAATAAATAACAAAAATTAATCATTTAAGAATTTACATTCAATTAATAGCATATATATATATATATATATATATATATATATATATAT
>JAHWXV010125053.1:0-10370 GCA_024586415.1 Phrixothrix hirtus
CACACACCACACACACACACCACACACACACACCACACACACACACCACACACACACACCACACACACACACCACACACACACACCACACACACACACACCACACACACACACCACACACACACACCACACACACACACCACACACACACACCACACACACCACACACACACACCACACACACAATATATAGCAGTGTTAAAACTTTGTCCAATGAAATAGTGTTACAAAACTATGATATTCAATTACATGCTCGGAATAATATTATAAAATTACAATCAATTATCTTCTAAATATTACAATTTATTTCAATATTCGTGGCATAAAAGTGGTTATTTGTATACATGGCCGGCAGAATTTGTAAATCCACTACATCTTTACATCATTGGCCTCATCACCAGTGTCACATAATTATATGCTGTGTACCTATGGTGTGGAAATATTTTTATATCAAACACATTTTTGAAGAATATTACCACCACAGAAATGATTTAATGGAACTTTAATCATTGTATTTCATATATTATTACTATAATTAATGGCACATTGCTATATACTGTTGTGGTAAATTTGAGTACCAGCACAGTTTAGCTACCAAGTAATTTTAGAGAACGAGTTTGAGCAAACAGGTAAAAGAATGTTGATAAATAAGTAAAAAGTAAATCAACATTAAAAGATCATGATAATACGGGAAAATTGGTTTAGCAAAAGAGAAAATATGTTTTAATCTAAAAAGGTACTAGTTATGAACTTAAATTGTCTTAAAAGGTGTGAAGTGTTTTAAAAGAAAAGAAAGTAGTAAGAAACAGGTATGATTAGTAAAGGAAATTTGGAGGTCAATGGGAGAAACTGAAAATACCAGAGCATTAGATTGGATGAATAAATCAAATAATGAAAGTGGTTGAAATAAGAGTATTTAAAAAGGGTTTTCTAGCTACTTCCTGAGAATGAGGGCCCAAGATTAAATGGAGAAATTTCAAAAGATAACCTTCTCAGAAGGTGGAGCAAGTACTCTCATGCAGGCACTTACAGCTATTGAAGGGCAAATAACACAAAGCTAAAGAAGAAAATTATGCTAGAATTATCATAGAATTTCTAAGAAAGAAGAAATTTTAAATAATCAGGAAGATGCTTATTTTCAGCTGGAGAACGCAATAAAAAGTGAACTATAATGGAGCCACCCTAAATTAAAATAGACTCACCGTGTAAAATTAAGAACTGCCGATGGAAGGACACAAAAGTGGCCTCAATGAGGAAAACATAGGAAAAGATGGAGAAAAGTTAGGGAAGATATTCCATTAAATAGTAGAAAACATGAGGTTTGGGAACGAACTAATGAAAAGAGAATAAGGTGTACCCTAAAGTGCTGCATATTGTAATGCAACTTGTAAGGAAGGCTTCACATCTTATTCTCTTCTGATCGTAATTGTATAGTAGTAGTTACAATTTTATTTGTTACTGTTTCTAAATTTAAAAGGAAACGCACCACCCTGAGTACTCTAATAAAATTTGTTAGTGTAAAATTATTATTCCAAAATTAACTTTCAATTTAAATTTATTTTCAAAGTAACTAAATTATAAATGTCAAATAAATTAGTTTTTCTGTAACCATGGTTGCGCACCAGGATGTTTACTAAATTTATAAAAATAAGTAACCACCTTTATATTTTTTCATTTATTTTAAAACAGCAATTTGAAAAAATTTCATTACGTTAATATCAAATTTACCAATTTATGTGCTTCAAGGAAGGGCGTATGAAGAATTTGCCCCATCTAGAGATTCAACGAAAATTGAAATTAGATAGAGTTTTGGGGTTTTAAAATTTTAATAAATATTTGTTGTGGGTGTTTTGGTTGTTTGCTGCGTTATTCTTGGTCAATTAATAATAATTAATCGGATAGCATCTGTTAACTTTTAACAATGCAGCAAACGTAATATTTTAAACTGTTTATAAAATTTCGTATTTTAGAGGTGTTTCCACCTGTCAATTTACTAAAAGGGTCGAATACCTTTCTAAACATTACAAGGGATCACCCTAACTGTACCTTGTGTATTTATATTTATTTTGTCTGCATGAGCCAAAACCAGATTAAAGTTTGAACAAATATTTATTATATCAAATATAATTGAACGATATACATAAATATACACAAATTTTCATTAAATAAGAAATATTAAAACTATTGTTCATCAATTCTTCTAATATCATGCCATTAACCTTTTTTACGTGATTTTCGGCATAATATTAGCAACTTAGCAAAAAATAATAAAATTTAAAATCTTGTTAAAAATATTTTAATGAACACAGGTAACATTTTTATATCTTCACTGGTTTAATAATGTTTGTAAATTTTCACTTACGTGACGTCCAATTTTCTGTACTAAATGTGATGTTTATCAATCTCACAAATTCAGATTATTGCGTGCCGTTATTTGCTGGATCGGGTCTCTAGACTTCTTTGCTGGACTTGTATCACTAATTAAGATATCAAGATCTTTTTATCAACTAATCAATTTCTTTATCTTGCACTGGACTTACAACACTTGAATGAAGCTGGTACCCAAAGACTTCGATTTCTGGTGGTGCAAAATCTTTTATAATTTTTCGTTTCCGTGACTACGAAATTTGTGCAAAGTCGTTTTAACCAATCCTGTCTAAGAGTTTTAAAAGTTTGTCTGTTTCTGTCTATTATAGAATACGTTAAACTTCCCATGGCTTCTAGCAATATTTTCAAATATTTACTGGGGCTGTTAAATTTTATTTGCATCTGTCTGAATTTCTTTAGAATAACCTTTTAAACTGGCGCCATACACTAATAGAAACTTTAACACTTGCTTTTATTTAAAATTCAAATATTTAAGAAAATATTTTAATCTTTAAGTACTATTTAACAAACTATAATATTTTCTTATGTTAATTACACATTAATTAAATTAATTAATTAATGTGTGATGAACATGGTTTTTTACAGGGCACATCAAGGGACTTTAACACTGAGAAGAACATTCACAATTACCATAACAATACATACCTATTAATTTATAAGAAATATTATTATTTGATAGCTCCTTATGTTACAGAAACAAAATATTTACAATTATTTATATTTCAAATGTTTTTTGAATAGACAAATACAAACCAGTATTTATCAAAACTTTCCTGACAAATCTTTCTTATTTTTAGAGGTTTGGTAGTTTGGTTCCAACCTTCATCAAGCATTGAAATACACATCAACTAGTTACTATCTAAATATCATTTTAATTTTCTATTTTAAGGAAATATATCTCGAAAAGTATTAGTATTTAAGGTTGGGTTTATTACAACTTTATTTGATATCTTATACTTTTTGATACCCCTTTTTAACTTCTTGTATGAAGGAAGTAGGTTAACCCCTTCATAAATGGCTATAAATGATACTTACACTTAATCTAACTTTTATTTTTAAGTTTAATATATTATTAATTTTTACTTTCTCTTATCCTATATGAAATATAGGTAAAAGAGAAAGTATTGTTTTCGACCAAAATTTTCAATGTCGAAATTTTAGTGGAATACATGTTTTCGGGTCCCCTGAGTACGAAAATGGTGTTTTTGAAAATTGGTCTGTGTGTGTGCCTGTGAACAGGGTAACTCAAAAACCATAAGTCCTAGAATAACAAAATTTTATATTTGAGTTTCTATCCATCGTCTCACATGACTGCAACAATTTTACTAAAATCGAAAAACCGGAAGTGCCACTTTACTCTTGTTATTTTTTGGTTTTTTAAGATTTTTTCAAAATTAGCTCTGATTTTTTTAAAAATTACTATATTTCTTAGAAATTCAATGCCCTTTCATATAACCTAGGCGGTTTTCACAAAATTTTCTGTCAGTCAAGTTACTAGAAGTACTTTTGCCATTAAGTCTGAATAAAATAACTGTGAAACTAAAAACCCTAGCCAAATGAAAATTTGTATTTAAGGTCACAATCACCTTAGTGTGCTAAATAAAGAATTTAGTTAAAATTGAATAACCGGAAGTACCACCTTATTTCTGTCATTTTTAGATATTTTCTGAATTTGTTGTTTTTCGTGATTTTCTTGAAATTGGCTCTAACGATTTGTTAAAATCTATTGCATTTCTTAAGAATCTAAAACTTTTTCATATAATCTAGGCAGTTACTCAGAAAATTTTCTGTAAATTGAGTAACCAGAAATACTTTCACTGTTAACTCTGGATACAATAACTATGAAACTAATAGTCCTAACTAAATGAAAATTTAGATTTGGGGTTATAATCGCATTTTTCTGTAAAATCAAAATTTTGGTTAAAATCAAATAACTGGAAACACCGCTTTATTTCTATCAGTTTTAGATATTTTTTGAATTCTTCATTTTCACGGTTTTCTTGAAATTGGCTGTAATGGTTTTTTTAAAACTTGTATATTTCTTAGCTACTTGATTTAGCTTTATATTAAGCAAGGAGTTTCTCTAATAAATTTTTGAAAATCGAATAACCGGAAGTACAAGGAGTATTAGTTACGAACAATGTATCTCAGAAAGCAATCATTATATAAAAATCAAAATCTATAGTTATGTTTTATATCTTCTGTACATGAGACAGCAAGAATTTAGTTGAAATCGAATGACTAGAAGTGCCACTATATTCTTGCGATTTTTAAGTTTTTTGCGATTTTCTTGAAAAAATGATTAACAATTTTTTTGAAACTTGTTACGGTTCTTATGTCATTGACATCCTTTTGGTGAATTTAGAGATTTTCTTGAAAAATTGCATTGAAGCGAGTTATCAGAGAAAATCTCTAGAGTTAAGTAGGGTTTTACGTGTCCACTAACTTGGATGGGGGGCCATTAGAATTACCGTTTCCAAAATAAACTTAAATAATATTTTAATTGTTTGTGTGCTGTCCCACACCAGATTTTTATTATACTGTTGTTATGGAAATTAAATTTTTAATCTGTTTTTTAATTTTCATGGGAGGAGTCCTTAAAACGTTACATAATAATTTAAGGGGTGTCAACAAATTGTTACAACAAAGGGAGTGGGGATCGTCAAAAATTCACAAAAATGGCATTACATAATACTTAAATGTCCTCTTATTTTGTTTCTTTCTTTTATTCTTTTGTTTTGAAAATATATTTATTTTTTATAACTATGCCAACAACTTTTTGTGGAACTTAAAGAATTATGTATGTATTTATATTCATGTAAAGTGAGTTTTCTTTATGTGTTCCTGGTAAGGCTTCATTCCTTTATGTATGTTTAATTTAGTTTTTTTTTATTACTTACATAAACACGTTAATTTTTCAATCATGTAAAAATTATGAATTTATTTTTAGCCAGTTCAACCTGCCATATATCTTGAAGAAAATGATGCAACTCCTGTACATTTTGCTTATTCTGTTACTGTACTACATCAAAGTTGTGTAATTCATTGTGTAATACCTGGAATACCCTGGAATGAAGCTAAAACAATTAGACCATTATTTTTACTCTACGATGGTAAGAATTTTTTATGACTTCAAAAAATAATAAATGTTAAATATTATTAATTTTAATCATTAACACACTTAAATAAGGGAATATATTTCAATATTTATAGTGATTGTAATATTGTAATATTAGTTTATGGGTTCATTAATTTATTGGGCCTTTTTTTATACCTATATCACAAATTTTAAAATTACAAAACTTGAGATGTGGGAAGTCCCTTAATTGAGCCAGTCACGTTGAAATCCAATTAATAAAAACTAAGAATAAATCTATTTCTTGTATAACATTTCAATAGTGCAGACTTCGTTTAAACGAAAACTTATAAATGTTTGATGAAGGAAGTGTCAAAAATTAATATGTATTAGATTTATGGTTTAAGTGTGTACTAGGAGAGTAAACCAATGATGATGTGTTCAGATTCAACTAGAATAATTTGTAAGGACAGGTTTGACTCATCTTATATCTTACCCAGTAAACATAATCATATTGTTTTGACATCAAAATGTAATATATCTACATGACCAATTGTAATAGTTTTAGATTTGTGTAATTTTGCATAAACCTTTCTATCCCATAATGATATGACAAATTGTTATGTGGAGTTTCAATCCGACCACACTGATATTTAAAACTGAAATGCTTTTAAATTCGATGTTAAATGATTTTGTAAATTCACCTCTTATTTTAATTTTGCATTTACAATTAAATACAGATACATAAAAAAAATTGTTTCGCTAATACTCACATTTTATAATTCTTAAAAATGCTTACAAAATAAGTCACAAATTTACTAAAATGTAAATGGAAAAGCAACTATCTTAATATATTTTGATGAAGTTGTATAATGGTATTCACAGCTGTTTAAACCACAACCGTCAATCCTTGTTTATTCATTATGCCATTGGGGGTATCTGCAAATATTAAGGCTTATGAAAAACAGTGAAAGTAGAATTTAAGCTCAAATATGAATTAGCCAAGTTTACTTTAAATATCAATCTTTTATTATACCATGAAAATTAAAATAACATATGTATAGCAGGCATCGATAGCCATTCTTTACTTTCACTAGTAATGGGCATAAGAATACATTTGGCAACAATATCACACACAGGTCATATTTTTAAACAATGATTTAGTTGAGAAACTATGAAAATATATAACATTCTGGAGTTAATTGGATATTTATTAAATGACAAGCTTTTAGAAAATTTCTTACCAACAATAAAGGCCTCATTACTAGAGTTCATTAGGTACAATGTTACATGTTTGGATAATTGTTCCGTATTGAACCATATAGTAACTATCCACAGTTTTTGCAGGATAATATCGCTGTTTTATTGGTGGAGATGACTTATTAATAGTATGTTTCACTGATTTTGCACAACTTAATTTAATTGGATCAGAAGAAAAATATTTGTTTATTAAATTTGTTAAAGCTGAAATCAGAAATATATAAAATAAATCATAATTTATATACCGTTAGTCAAAGGAAAATACCTTAGCTTCATTAGACGATAAGTGCTATACTTTAAATAATTGCATAGATACTTTGGCATGGGGTCACTATAAGTTAGATGTTTAATTTCCCTACCAGTTATTACTGTTACACTGCATATAAATTTATAGCATTAGCATAATTATAGTTTAGTCGAGTATTAATAGTTGTAATAGTAAAGTCAATAGTTATACTATACAAGTTCTGAATCAAAATAGTACAAAATCGGACTTCGACAAACGTTGTCTTAAACGGGATGTTTTCATTTCTTATCAGACAGAAAGCGAGTAGTTATTTTTATTATTATATGTGATAAATAAAAGCAGTAGCAGAGTGTATTTGTCAATGTTCTCATTTCTTATCAATGTAGGCAGGAAGCATTATCATTAGTAGAGTGTATTTGCTGATATGTAGGTACACAACCTTATTTTCTTAATTAAGCTGACATTCTAATTTATTGTCAGTGTAGACTGGAAATGGAGCAAGATTAAAGTTATAATTAGCTTTTGGAAGCTGATGTTTTCATTTCTTATCAATATAGGTAGACAGGGAGCATTATCATTAGTAGAGTATATTTGCTGTTGTGCACATGACCTTATTTTCTTAATTAATATTAGGTATGTGTGAAAATGATTTATATGATGAATATTCAAGAAGAAATTCAAGTACATGAAGCATTGACTCTATTACAGCTTATCGAAAATCACTTAGGGTATCGAAAACCTAATAAATGCTTCAAGATATTCGCTTAGAATAGGCAATCTGCTTCACAAAAAATACATTGAATTCCCTTTTTAAAATTCTATTGTGACTAAAAATAAAGTTATTAATTATTCTTCATTATTCACTAGTTTATTTTTAAAGTTGATGGAATTTAAATGATGCTTTAGTATCATAGTACCTCGAATAAAGAAATTCATTATGGGTATATCTATATATGTTTATTGGCTAGATAATGATTCTAAAGTTATTACATGAGATATTATAGAATATTACAAAACTGTTTTCACTATATGAAGAAAATATTTTAACGATCGTACCCGGAGCCGCCATGATTAGAATTTGCAATTACTGCAACAACTATAATTCAGAAGAGTATGGAACATATTTATAGCCAATAGTCAATAAGGAAAATGCCAACACAAGCAAGTAACAATAGATGAAAGCAAAAATAAAACATATAATTCAGTAGTGTGGCTATATGCATATAAATAAGCAAGGAAAGGTGATTGGAATATTGTAGCTCTAGATAAAATCAGATTCAACGATAGAACATATAAATGTGACAAAGTCCTTAATAAAATTTTATTTATTTATTTATCAAGAACGTTTTTATCAAATCACAAAGACTTAAATTAGAATGTTAATTGAATTGCTACAATGTGTGAAACCAGATGTTCTCATTTCTTATCAAGTTTACATGTTCTATTTGTGCAAGTCTTATATATGATGTATTCAAATATATTTTCAAACAGTCGAAGTTGAATAGTCATAGCAGACATGGTTAGTTAAAAAGAAAATTGATCTATTGAAATTAAACACCATAGCAAAACTTGAAAATAAACCAATAATTAAAATTGGGGGCATGAAGGTTGGTGAAATATATAGAATCTTCAATATGAAGTGTGCACATATCAAATTTGAATGTAGAGGGTTTTGTTCATCCCCAATAGAATTGGAGATAGTGTTACGGAGCAGGATATCAAACTATTCAATAAAGAGGATACTTACAGACAAATATGGTCTAGTGTTCTTGGGTACAAAGGATGTGGGAAAAGTGAATGCGGCACATATTCTCGAATTTAAAAAGTTGCAATAATTTTAAAGTAGTATCCAATAATTTAATTAACAAATATAATGTAAATATTTGTAGGCTTGTGTACATCTTTAAAGTGAATTCAAAATTTTTAGCTGAATTCACTAAACAGTCTACAGATGGAGATAGTAGTAGTAGTAGTGGTAATCTTTCTACAACAAATTTTACATTTAATAGTAAAATCATCAGATTACTCAAATCCAATTTGGGGAAAAGAAACTTGAATGAGTGTTTGAAACTCACATAATTGAAAATCTACAAAACCAACTAACCCATTCAGGTTAGGACCTTTCAAAGATCATTGCTTTACATGTAATAATTTATTTTTTGTCGCATCATCATATGTTAGACTTCCAGAAGCAATAGCAATCATGTCTACTACTACTACTATTACACACAACTTAGAGCGTTCTAATATCTATTTGTTAAGTACATTATATATAATGTAATAGGATAATAAATAAAACACTTTATATGTATACAATTCTTTTATTTTATTTAACTATAGTACATGTCATGCTTAAACTATCTATAATATCTATTTAACTAGAACAGATCCATCTTTCCAGGTAGGTTCTGGAAATCCTAACCATTTTATGTAGATTCACTTTCCTTTACATTTCAACACCTTTTCCACCAGATAGACGTCATCATATGCAGTGTTCGTATTCATAGAATCCGCCGAGAATGGTCGATTTTGCATATCAATCAGCCGATAAGTTAGAGGATTCGTTATTTGAATTTTTGTGATTTTGAATAGTTTGCTTGACCAATTCGGCATATAGCCCTTATCAAAAACACTTTTATATTTACTAATTATAACTACATTTCTAATTTTGTAGCGATTTTTTATGAATATCTTCAAATTGCTGTAGACACTGTCCAAGTTCATTTTAGAAGTTACATCCGTAGGCTTCAGTCCGATCCTATGATGTTTACGGTTATTATAGTTCTTCATTATATCATCTAATATATCTATCCATTGATGGCGCCCTTGTTTAAGAGTTCTAATAACATATTGAGCCATCAAAGCTTTCTTCACACTATGTGGAATAATGGTTTATGTTTTAGGTCTTCATTAAATTTGTAAAGTTACTATTATAAAATTCTTTTCCATTATCTGTTTGTAAATTATAAGGAACATGTTTATCTGCTGTTAAAATTGAAGACATGGCTTTGGTGACATCGTCACAGATTTTGATTTTAAAGTTTGTGCCCATAGATACTTCAAAAAAGAATTGATTACAACTAAAATGTACTTGTTGCCTTTATTTTCTCTAGAATACTTCAAGAATTTGCCTAAATCTGACTGCCATAGGCCATTGAAGCCTTTAACTATCATATATCTTCTAGGAAAGTTTCTTCTAGCAGGTTTATGCAACTCTTTCACAATTTTTTGCTTGAACATTATATCACATTATCCTTCATGTTTCACTATTATTCTTAAGTATGTCATAGTGTGCTTTAATATACAGGGTGTAAAGAAAATAGCGTTTGTCCTTGTAACAGGTGATAGAGGACATCAATACAAACAAAAAAGTCTTATACGACAACAGTCAAAACGTAAC
>JAHWXV010125092.1:0-14478 GCA_024586415.1 Phrixothrix hirtus
GATACAATCGGCTTTTCACCCGGCCGAATTAATTTCAAAATTCGTGCCATTGCTATTAGGAGGAATCTACTTATTTATTTCAATATATATATATATATATCAGATTGACCAATTTATTATGTAAGATAGTAGTGATTTATCTATTTAGCTCTAAACTATAATTTCTAGAATGCTCCAGAGAAGTTGAGAAATTGTGATTCGTTTAAGCTGGTAATTCAACAGGGCATGACTCATGACATAATTTCCACCTGGTGATTGATAACAAATAGTATTGCTAATTTTGTTACAATATTTTGTCAAACGGCCCTTGGCTTTTATTAATGTATTTATGCAGCTTGTTGCCATTTACTTTAACGTATCATTATGGTTCCAATAGTAAATTACTAGTTCTATGAACTGAACCGTATTTTAAATATTTTTTTGACCAATACTTGTTTCAGACGCTTCCAGAAAGTCTTAATCGGATTCGTGTTTGGTGAGTTGCTAAGTGATTTTAAAATTTGTACTTCTTACTTCTGCAAGAACTTTTTAATTCGTAGTACCCCATCTTGCGCGAATACCTTGCAACCGTTGCTAAACAACTTGTCAATCTGTGAAATAATGACATGGTTATTGCCATGCTATGTAGCCTTCCTAATTCCTTCTCATCGATGACTGATTATATCATCGTAGATGACATTCCATATCATATCTTCCCCCTGGACGTCTCCAAACAAACTGAGCCTTAGCATCCATGATTTGAAATGATGCTTCATTATTAAACTTGTAATGTGCGCATATGATAACAAAATATCAAAATAAAATTATTTTTAATTACATACTATTTGTTAGTCACTAACAGACAAATATTTATCCAAATTGACTTAAGTCAATCACGTTTTGACCAAGAATGGTGTCAATTTTGACCTTTTAACTGACTTCGACATTTGAATCTTCTTTGTTAAACTTCAAGAGCAGAATCTCTCTGGATAGGTAAACTTAATCAAGTACATTATATTGAGAGCTTCGGCCACCTCTTGATCACTACTAAGTTTTAAAATTTATATAGTCGAAGCGAGTCTAGATCCTTCAAAAACACATTGTGGATCCAATTCCCAAAACTCGAACTACGTTTATATAAAATTTATCTAGAAAGCCTAATTTTCCCAAAAGTATTTTTATAGACAGAAATGTTGTGAAATCGGAACGCAATGAAGCTTCACTAGGCATTTAAGGTGTAAGAGTATATTATAAAAATTGAAGGGTTTATTCCAAAAACAGCACTTGTCAAAAAAACAGAATAATATATCTTTAGTGTAACAACACCATATTTTCATATTTTAGGACAAGAAGGAATAGAGCTGGTACTCCTTACTAGGTTTTCGCGCTTCCGACCAGTTTTTTTTACATTTACCGGTTATGTCAATTGTCACTTTCTGATATATTTCCCGAACTGTTACGATTGTCATGGTAACGTCACAATTATAATGCATAACAAGTACGTTATGGTTCATAACGGTAGTAGTATTGCTATGAAACGGAGTAAAGATTTGATATTAAATTGTCGTAATTAAGTGATAGTTATCAGCGCAAAAAATAGTATACGACAGTGCCTGAATATAACAGGTTTTGAAGATTAGCAAAACTCGACCCTTCAGCTCTCGTTTTTACTTTCTCTTACCCTATATGAAACATAGGTAAAAGAGAAAGCATTGTTTTCGACCAAAATTTTTGATGTCGAAATTTTAGTGGAAATACACGTTTTCGGGTCCCCTGAATACGAAAATCATGTTTTTAAAAATTGGTCTGTGTGAGTGTGCGTGTGTGCGCGTGTGGGTATCTGTGTGTGTGCGTGCGTGCATGCGTGTGTGTGGGTGGGTGCGTGCGTGCGTGCGTGCGCGTGCGCGTGTGTTTCTGTGAACACGATAACTTAAAAATCAAAAGTCCTAGAAAATAAAATTTTATATTTGAGTTTATAACCATCGTCGCATATGACCTCAACAATTTCACTAAAATCGGAAAACCGGAAGTGCCACTTTACTCTTGTCATTTTTCGTTTTTCCAGATTTTCTCGAAATCGGCTGTAACAAGTTTTCTAAAATTTATTGTATTTCTTAAGCATTTAAGACCCTTTCATATAATCTAGGCGGTTACTCAGGAAATTTTCTGTAAATCGAGTAACCGGAAGTACTATTACTGTTAACTCTGAATAAATAACTATGAAACTAAAAACCCTAATTAAATGAAAATTTGTACTTGGGGTCCTAATCCTGTTTTTCTGCAAAATCAAACATTTGTTTAAAATCGAATAACCGGAAGTAACTGTTTATTTCTGTCATTTTTAGACATTTTTCGAATTCTTCATTTTCCCGGTTTTCTTGAAATCGGTTGTAACGGCTTTTTCTTAAACTTAGTGTATTTCTTGGCTATTTAATTTAGTTTTATATTAAGTAAAGAGTTTCTCTATTAAATTTTTGAATATCAAGTAACCGGAAGTACTACGAGTATTAGTTGTTAGCAACGTATCTCAAAAAGTAATTCTTATATGAAAATAAGAAACTATATTTATATGCTATATCTTCTGTACATAAGACACCAAGAATCTAGTTAAAATCGAATGACCGGAAGTGCCACTTTATTCTTGAGATATTTAAGTTTTTTGCGATTTTCACGAAAACGTGTTTAACAATTTTTTTGAAACTTGCTACTGTTCTTATATCCTTAACATGCTTCTACTTGAACTTAGAGGTTTTCCTGAAAAAATGCGTTGAAGTGAGTTATCAGACAAAATTTCTGGAGTTTAACAGGGTTTTGTGCGTGCAGTAACTTGGATGGGTGATTGTTACTATTAACGTTCCCAAAATATACGTAAGTAATATTTTAATTATTTGTGAACTTTTACGTATTTGTATATGATGTATGTAAGAGAAAGTCGTGCGTTGTCACCCGCCACATTTTTCTAACCTTACCGATTTTGTATCGTAATATACTATTTTGATCTGATATGTGCTGTTTATGGCAGTTATGGCAATTATTACATTTTGACTTATCCTAATGTCTCTTGTTCATACAAATTTCAAAATTTTGTAAAAATCAATGCATTAAAAGTAAGCTTTTATTTGTTTTGCCTTTAACTAAAATAATAATTAACTCAAACTACATAAAATAATCAATCTTCATAGCTGCTATTATTGTCTTTTTCGTCTATGTTGTCATTCCCTCTTTGTTGAGTAGACAGTAATGCATTGTAAAACTCACAGTATTCCTTATTAGTTAATACTGTTGTAGGTGTTCTAGTTTTCCCTGTGTAATTGGCAACGGGATCTTGCACACTATCCACGGAAATTCTGTTTTTGAAATCTGACTGTCGTCATGTTACACTATAAGAGCTCCTTATGTGTAAAAATTTGTGATCACTTTCTATGCGATATATCCTGGGTGCTTTTAGTTGCACTGCCGGTTTTGGAGTTCGAAGGAAGTATATATTGGTAGCCTGTTTAGTATCAAACATTTGTTCTTGCTTGACTTCAATTAGATTGAAAGTCGAAGACTTGCTTTGCACATTTCTAATGATGGTGCTCCAGTGCTCTGATATTTCTGCTGTTTCTACGTCCTTCTTTTTTGACGCGGGCAAGAAAAAATGGCCATAGACGGAAAAGATATATGTTATGCTATCAAATATTTTAAACACGTGAATCAGGATGTACCAGAAATGAACCATAACGTAATTTTTATGTTAGATTGGACAACCATCACTAAATATTATCAATGTACGTGAAGTAAGGTCAATATTATTAAAGTAATGGAAAAGAAATGAAGTGACTTCATTTTACCCGCTTTTGCGCACTATTTCTGATCCATATACAAGAAAACATCATTTTGAATGTTGTGAATTCCAAAATCGTAATACGAAAGCTGTCGAGTTTGAAATACCATGTTACCTCTGATATGCGGCAAGGGCGGGTTTACGTTAAGTCAAAATATATTACCATTGATTTTTCCTGTTTTGCCTTTTGTTTCCACTTCTACTTTAACTCATAGAATGCTTCAGCCTATCTAAGATGAAATTCGTTTTCAAATTCCAGTTTGAGTTTTAATTATCATTTTCTGCTGATGATACTTACTGCATTAAACTATCGCATATGGTGCACGAATGGGTCATAGGTAACCGAAATTTTAAATTAAATGTATTGGTGAAAATGGACCAGTCAATCTTGTATGAAATTTGAATTTTATATTCTTGTATAAACAGTTACTACATTTTTGTTCATTGAAAGTGTCTCAGGCAAATAGTATCTATTTCGGTTTTCTCTAATTAAATAGTGAGATCATTTCATAGAATGCAACATAGAATAGATACATGTAAATATACAATTTTAAAACCTAATGTGGATTTCATTAAATCATAATGCAATGGTTAATTATATGAAACCGTTACAATAATATTTAATTATAACCTACGTATTGAAACTAATATATAAGTACGTTCAAAATTATAGTCAAAGCCACGACAATAATAAAAGGTCACTAAGAAAGCAGTTTGGCCGAAAATACTCGGCTTAAAATAAACAAACTATAACAGACAGTTCCCTTATAATTTAAGTTGGTCTACTCACACTTATTTTGGGTTAGTAGTGCAGCCAAGTGTTTATATTTCAGATAAAAGGATAATATCGGCGCGTTGCTCCATGGTGTTATATCCACAGTGGGCTTAATTTACTTTTGTAATTTTTAATTTAGTTTCAAAATTGCGAATATCGTTGAATTGTATGGAAAATATCTGAAGTACTAACTAAACACATTAATGATTAATTAATTAATTTATACAGAATTATTTAAACTTTTCGCTTTTGCTACTTATACAGGGTAACGCAGAGCCGACTAAGCGACTTGTATTGAACACTGCTCAGGCTAAGGTAGAGAGAGATAGGAGTAAGTAGTGTCGCTTTGTTCACTCGATCATCCCATTGTCAGTTGTAACCATGATTTGGGTGGGAATGTATCGTGGATTCATCGTTTACACTTCTGTCATCTCGACGCAAAGAGCTTTTCGACGCCATTCAATATTCCACGGGGCGTTTCAATCCCTTCTGCAAATATTATTCGGACATGGATTGGACGATTAGAAGAAACTGGAAGTACCCTATGTGAAGATAAACATGGGGTACCAAGAACAGTAAGAACGCCGCAAAATGTTCAGTTAGTTGGAACAGCAGTTGAACGGTCACCTAGGCGATCGGTTCGAAAGTACGCAATTGCTTTAGGAGGATTCTTCATGAAGGCTTGTCATTCCATCTATAAAAAATGATGTTTGTGCAAGAATTAAGTATAATTGGCCATGTAAGCAGCATGAATCTTTGTCAGGAAATGCTTCAGAATATTCGTCCAGAAGCAACGTTTTTCAGCAGCGACGAGACGCATTTTCTTCTGTCTGGAGCGGTTAACAAGCAGAATTTCCGCTACTGGGCAGCAAATAACCCGCTACTGCCTCATGAAAAGCGACTTCATTCTGCTATAGTGACAGTATGGTGTGACATATCCAAATTTGGCGTGATAGGTCCATATTTTTTTGAAGAAGAAGGCAGGACTGTGTCTGTCACTTCGGCCCGTGATGTTTCAATGTTATGCAGAAATCGCAGAAGAACATGACTTGGGTATCTCTGATTTCAACAGGTTGGCGGTACTACCCACACAGTTCGCAACTTTATGGTTGTTTTAAGACAAATGTTCCCCGCGCGGGTGGTCTCTCTGAGGGATGACGTGGAATGGCAGGCACGCTCGCCCAATTGAGCATTTTGATTTCTTTCTATGGGGCTACTTAAAGGATAAAGTTTTTAAACATAGCCCTCACACCCTATAAGCATTAAAAGACCGAATTACTGAAGAAATAAATGCGATACCAATTGAAATATGCCAGAGATCCGTTGAAAATTTTAGGAACCGCCTTCATCAATGTATCGCTGCTGAGGGCCGCCATCTTTGAAACAATTTTTAAAACTTAATAGTTAAAATGGGATTACCTATCTTATTTAAAAATGAAACTATCTTATTTACAACTTGTTTCATTTTTTATTTATAGCCACTACAAATCATTCAATCGGCTCTGCCCCACCCTGTATTATAAACCGGTAGACAAAAAACTGTTGGCTGCATGTGTTGAATTGAATTGAACTATTAAGTTTTAACAGGGCGCATTTATCATTATACAATAATTTTTATGCAGGTCTCACATTGAAACAATTTTAAGCTTTTTTAACTAATAGCAATTTAATTAGGTAAATTTGCAACTTAATTAATTGCAACAAAAACGATCATTGAGTGCTATTTAGAGAAAATTTGTTAAAAAAGTAATTTCTGAATAAAATATTATTCAAAATAAATCTGAAAAATCCAACTTTTATGATTTATTTTACAGGGTATTAATTAATAACAACTGTAAATGTTTAAAATATTTCACTACACTTCATTGACTTTTCAGCCAGTTGCGTTGAAAGAGTCACGCTAAACATTAATAAATTTCTATAGTAAATCTAGTTAAAGATAAAATCGTTTATTACCCTAGCGAAAAAACCAGCGTTCTAAAGGTGTATTAGTTGAAGCTATTTTCGGAAATGAAGTTGTTCGCCCCATTAAAGAACAGAGATATTGCTACTCGTACAGAAAACAAATCAGCGGTATAATTTTGAATGAATATAATTTTTGTACGGTACTCGTATTATACGTACAGGGTGTAACAAATCAACGTGTTTTCTTTCAAGGGAAGTTCTTTCAAATGATGGTTTAATCAAATTTTTAAAAATTCTAACAATACATTTCTGAAATCTTAATTAGATGGAGATTTTTAAATAGTCCACAAATATACCAAGCTTAACGGTATCCAAACTTTAACAGTCTTTGCATGAATAAATACTTCAGGTTGACAAATTGTAATAAAACTCAGTTAAAGTTATACACAAGCCATTCACAAACGATTTCTTCTATAAAATATAACAATCTCATAATATTTGGTATTAATAACTCGTACTTACTTATTTTAGTAAAAACATTAGATTCTTCAGCATTTACTGCACGCGTCCCCTTCTTCTTCAAGAAAAGGTAATTCTGAAAGACAGATAATGTATTTTTTTATTTCTCTACTAATTCGCCTATTTATTATTTAAACATTAAAAGCACAACTATTGCAAAATTTTTGTTGATCCTGAAAGATCGCGACCTACAGTTCAAAACTGACTGATCTAGGGTATCTAATTTTATATCAAATAGACTGAAGTGTGGTTGTGATGTAGTGTTAAAGTTACATGGTTGCCGTTTGCTTTGATATTACTCCATGCATCCAAGAGACATCTTAGTCTTCTTTTGTTTATGTGTTAATTGGTATAGGAACTGATCTTAGGATAAGAAACTTTACAGTTGCATCTCAATATTTAATTGAAATCAAAAACCTTCGTAAACGTATTTTTGTAATTAAAATGCTTATATTTAGAGCTTTATGTATATGGTGCGTCCCAAGATATGCGATGTGTTTAAATGGATACCACCCAATTTATAATAAAGGTCGCTGATTACAATTTGAGGAACGTCAAGAAAAAAACAAAAATAATTTGTGAAAAATTTCGAGGATTTTTGTAACACAAGTGAATACTTAAAAAATAACATTTATTTGAATTCTATTTAATTAAGCTTAATATATGAAATAGCTTTTCTGATTAAATCATTCGTTATTTGCAACCATGCCGCTTTCAAACGTTTTTGGAGTTATTCCAAATTAAATATGATGATTGATGAATTAATTACATTTAGAATAGTAAGAATTTTTGAAAACTTTTCCTTCGGGCGGGGATCGAACCCGCAACTTTCTAGTTAGATCCCAGGCGATTTCCCAACTAAGCTACCGAAGCTTCTATCCATGTGAGCTAAAATTTCTCTTGTCACACTTTGTTATAATACATGATTAGCACATGTAATATAGAAAACAACAGAGTTTGATACCGCGGGATACACAGAAGGTCGCGGGTTCAATTCCTATACGAAGGAAAGTTTTTCGAAAACTTGTACTATTCTGAATTGAAATAATTTATCAATTATTACATTTATACTAGTTTCTATTGACTTTTAGGCAGTTCAAGCTTTATACAAAACAGTTTCATTGAACTTTGTAATTATTCCAAAGTTATGAAAAGTTCTCTTCTCTTGGAATAAACTTTTTTAAGATAAGATACATCCCAGGTGCTGTAATTGAATTGATTTAAATCAGGCGAAATAGGTGGTCGCTGATTTTACTTTAACAATCATTTATGCATTTTGGCTCAAATAATATTCATTTCTTAAAGCTCCATATACCAAAATGTAGTTGTTATTTGGGTAAAGATAATTAAAGTCAGAAATAAAGTCATTGCATAAATGTGAAAAGTAATTTTCAACACTACTTTTTGTTGATTAAGGATTAATGAAAAACACACTACTTTTATTATTCGCAGATACTACACAGGACACTTCTGCAAAACCTCGATTTCTTGTGATATAATCGTTTTGAATTAATTTCAGTTTTCTTAGTTTGAGAATAGACCATGTTGTTCTGCCGGTTTTGATGAAGCTGAAGTATAAAATCCTTTTTGTCTTATAAAATTAAACGAATGACGTCAAGAAATTCTTGCTATAATCTTAATGGTTACTAACCATTTTAGACCTTATCGTTTACTTATTATTTTGACGGATAATCTAGATATTGCTATTACCCTGTTGATTTTTCTCTGCGATAAATGTGAACTTGGTCTATTTTCCGAAGAACAAGAGAGATCTGCAACATTTTTACGTTTTCAACAGCAGATGTTGTTCTCAAATGTTCACTTCGTTGTTTCCTTTCAGCAGAATTAGTTTCTATAATTTAATTTATTACGTGATTACTACTAAGGGTAAGCAACTTTTTATACAGAAACTGTTTTTGTCAATAAACAGCCTTTGGTGCCAAAGATAACCGAGTTCAAACTAAATTGCTAAAGTTAATAAAATGACTGTCATATGTACCCGCTTGTTACATTGATGCGTTTCTGTTACAATTGTTATATACCCTCCTGCGGTTGGCTAAATTTGTATAATTAGTAAAACTCTGTTTCTTTAGGAAACATTAAGGTAGCACTATTCCACACTGTTAGAAACAAAAACCCGATCATCACGTATTGCTCTTTTTTTTCTCCAATATTAAGGAAAAATCAAATTTGTCAGTATGTATACTTATTATTATTCGATACTATGAATATCAAATGCCCTGTGTTAAACAGCAACAGATATTGAACAACCGAAAAATTTTTATTTATAATAAACATTATTTCCCAAATTGTCAAGCAATTTTTAAAACTCTGCTTGTGCTCGAAGAGGATTATTCAACGTAAATAAAACTAATTGGTAAAATACTAAAAAATACAGTTTGTGCGTAATTGTGCAGGCGGAAGATGTTGCTCGTGCAATTTTCTTAAGCGACGATGGTAGAAGCATTCATCATATCTCGGATATTTTGGGGATAGCAACAGCTACCATAGCTGATGCCATTAAGCATCATCACGGAACTACATATATACTAGATGTCCTTGATCTCGTAGACCACGTATCATAAGTGGACGCGATGACCGCTATGTAATTTCCTAAGCACTAAAAGATAGGACAATAACATCTCCGATGATGTAAAACCGCCTTGCTGAGGTTCGAATATTTTCGCAATAGACTATAATAGAAATCAGTCTCAAAACGTGCTGTTCCTGGTTCAGATTTTTCTGGGCAACACCTTAGATGATTACTCTGTTTGGGGCAATATGTAAATTGGACTGTTGAATATCTTATATCGACGAATCTCAGTTGAAGCACAACCTATCTTGCGTTCATTGAAAAGGGCACATTAACAGTCCAACGGTACATTGAGCAAGTTTTAGAAGACAATATTGACTTTATGTCCCATACATCGGTGATAATTTTGTTCTTTTAGACAACAAACCGCGTTCATATATTGCAAAAATAGCGCTGGAGTATTTTCAGGATGCCGCAATAGCTGAAATACCATGGCTTAAATAAGCTTGGGTTTAAATCCAATTTTGTACATTTAGGATATTTTAAGTAGAAATATCAGAAAACGATTGCATCCCTTAGCCAAATTAACAATAAATCCTTCTTTGTATAGATTATATATACAAGTAATAGGACGTTTATCATTGCTTTATATACAATAGAGTCTCTCTAAACAGCCTATAACGGTAGTACGGACGTATTAAAATTTCTTTTATATTCTGAATGCTAGAACAATTGTTAAGAACAGTTCAAATCCTTCTCAATAAGGATTGGCTTACCCCATAGTAACCCCAAGGTAATCGAAATCCTTTATATAACAATTATACCTGACACCAATAAATGTACTATATTTGCATGGGACGCCACCATTTGCATGATATTTCAAATAATAAGGAAAATACATGCCAAGCTTGTACAAAGCTAACACAGGCTTGTGTATACCTAGATTTAAGAAATTATATATATATTGAATTCGACATTTATGTGATAAATAGTCAAATTAAAACAGATTGTGCTTTTAATTGAACTAAAGACAAAAAGCTGATTATCAATTAATAACAGGGTAAATCTAGTAACAATAAATAAATATAGTACTCACAAACGTATGCAGGTAAACCTGCAAATGGAACAAAGTACATAATCAATATATAAGTAGGTTCTAAGATTTTTGCATCGATCGAATTAGAACTCACAGCAACAACGTCTCCGACAGAATAATGCTTTATGGCTAGGCAACTGGCAACTAATTATAGATAGATCAACAAAACAAGTTACTGCATCACTCTAAACTAACAAATCATAACCCGAGAGTCGTGACAGTACTAGAATGAACTCCGTTTTTATAAAGTTTTACTAGAACGTTTTTGAGATGATGTGCGTTGAAAAAGATTGGTGAAATGGACGAATGATTTTGTTTTTCAGCTTAATAAATAGTAGCGACATCTAGTCCATAAAATTTAGAAGCCAATATAATACAAAATTCACGAAAATAGTGAATACTTCTAGACAAGCATGAATTACAAATTCGAGCACTGGAGAAAAGACGAAATAAACGTCTTTTCGCCATAAAACATAGGTACACAGCAACTTTGTCAGACCAAAAATTGTCTGGTTAGAAATCATCAGTAAGTAAATTCTCAGTTTCGAAATTAACAAAGCACCACCTTATGATCCTGATCTATGAATACTTACAATATAAGTACCGACAAAAATATAAGTTAGTATCATACAAAATTGCGTTGCTTGCACAATGCAAATTGTTTTATGGTGAAAAGACTTTTATTATGTCCTTTCTTCGGTATTCGAATTTGTAATTTGCTCCTATTTAGAAGTATTCTCTATTTCCTCCAATTATGTACATTAACTTCTAATTTGTGTCGACGATATTGTAACTGTAGATCAGGATTACACGGTAGTGCTCTATCAATTTCTAAACTGTTTCATATTGACGATTTCTAACAAGAATGAGACCCGATTATATGATTCCTCTGGCAGTTTTTGATTTGACAAAGTTGCCGTGTGCCTATGCAATGTAGGTAGTTTTGTGGTGAAAGACTTCTAATATGTCTTTTCTCCGATTCTTGAAATTGTAATTCGTTTGTAAGTATTCTCTATTTTCTTGAATTTTAAATCTTGCGTTCTTTTAGGGAAAAATACAGAGGAGGTGAATTTTTAATCGAATAAATATATTTTTACTATACAAAATTTTTGTTATGGCAATAAAAACATCGCGATAATTCTTTCGAATGACATGTTCTATTTTCCTTAATTAATAAGGACTATAGCAAGTGACAAAGGAATGTAATTAGAAATGTATTTATTTTTTTAAAAAATTGACCTCATATGTACCTATTTTAGGGTGATTAATGCATAACTTGTAAGTTTTTTTAAGTTTTCCAATGATTTTGGACCAAAATGCGGTATATTAGAAAAATATCAAACAGAATTAATTAACAAATGTAACAGTGAGGTTTCAAATTAGAAACTAAATAAAAGCAACTGTTTGTTAGCAAGGTGTATTTTTATCACTTATTGAAAATGTTAGGTAACTTTTTAACCAGTTATTAAAACAATGCTTGATTAGTTCTTGATTGGTTTTGGGGAAATGCAAGGCAACTGCCGCATTCACCTAATTTAGCTTCTCGCAATTTAGGGCCATTTCCAAAATTAAAAATCACCCTGATGGAATTCGATATCATTCAAAGGAAAACTTGAGACGACCAGATAAAGCTCTTAAAGGATTCAAAAGAAGTCGTTTCTAGATTGTTATGTGAAGTGATATGAACGCATATGGCAAACATCGCGAGTATTTTGAAATGGATTAAATATCAACTGTAACAAATTAAACGTATAGTTCGTCTGTTGTCCAACCCTATGAAATATTTGTTTATATTATTTATTAGCAAATTGTAAAGTAAAAATATTATCAATACTTTAATCAGTCCTGAAGATGCTTAGATCAACTAGTCGGAAACGTTCGGCGTACGTTTCAACAAAAGTTTAATTACATAAATTGACAGTTTTGGTGCCGGGCTTTTAATTGAAGTAATTAAATTATTTAAATAAAACACTTGTTATTTGAGATAAAAGCATTAAAACCGAAAAGCGCCAGGATTGTATTTAAAAAATATTTATGAAAAATTTAATTACTACAAAACGTTAAAATTGTTAGCTATTTATTCAAATACAGAAACCACGTATCAAGATGGAAACTGTATCATTCAGTTTTTGTAGAAATCTAACGGATCAGCACTCATCTGTTTTCAGAGCTTTAGAATTTAGTATTTTGATTCCTATTTAATTTCGGTGACAATGCACTTATTAAAATCATATCAAGCTACTAAAAATTTTGAAAGTTTTTGATAATATTATATTTTATAATTTTAATTTGCATTATGAGAAAATTGTAAGAATAGTACCCCAAGAATTGATAATGCAGATAATTGGTATTTTGTGTAATATAGTAATTAACTTTAAAACTATTAATTCTGTCGCCGTATAGTTTTTTAAATTTCAGTTTTCTCTCTAAAAACCGGTATGTAAGTAAATCTTTAAATTGTAGGTTTTTACATGACTGCTAATAATTTCATTGAATAATATTAAATCAAGTATTTATAGCCAATCCAGCTTGATCACAACTTGGGAGGTCTTCATCCACATTTCTTATATAAAGCTTTTGTTGCACTTTTTAGTACGTGTATATCATAGATGGAAGTTACCCTGTCAAATGAATAATTCCATCTTTTTGTTGTATAGCGGCTTAATTTCGCAAGCAGAGCCAATCAGACGTGAACATTAGCAATATAGCTCCTACAAAATAATGCATCTTCAATTAATTCTGGCAAGTTACTTAATATGTGTCATTACACGTTTAGCTCGTGCAAATAATTATCGTTATGAATATCTTTGCATTTGTATTTAAATTACAGTAATCAAGAGGCGTAATTATAGCTTGTTGTTTTAAGTGTAACTGCAAATAAGTACCGAGACAAACACTTCACCTAAAGGTTGAATAAATCACTTATTCTTCTCTTACTGTAATATTTATGTGGGAAAGGAATAAAACGCATTCGGGTTATCTTTAAATTAAAAATGAGAGTAGGTAACCATAATTTTGCGAGCGGATAGTTCACGTTGCTTAAGTAATTCCTAATACATTTTGCAAACGCATTTTATGAACATTATAGATTTCTAAGTATTTGTGGTCGTGTCTTGCAAATTGTGTGCAAAATCGCACCTTTTCAAACGCTCAATTACAATATCGAGCTGCAGACTACCGCGCGGGTGTTTGATTAAAATTACATGTAAACTTGTTCCATACTTGTTTTACATTCCATTGTTTGCAACCAAGAACAAAGAGATTTCGTGCGGTGTTTCTTTCACTGCCAATATAAGTCTTAATTTTTATGCTTAAATATGCTCTATTGAAAATTTATATGGAAAACCTATCAAGTTTTGTAATAAAGGAAACGCTTTTTGCCGATAATTTTTGTAATAGTCGGTGTTAATAAGGAATCTACGTAAGTTATGTAAATAATGTTTAGGCGTTTATTTTATAGTTTTTATTTATACGTAAGGGTGAAAATTTGAAAAGATAAACATTTTCGATGCTTTCTTTCCATTTCTCACCCAAAGAGAACTACTGCAACTAGGCTTGCTTATTAAACTAACTATAGGTATTTGTGGGATTAGTTGATTTACTTCAGTTAACCTTCGTAACCTCCTTATAATAAGAAATAAATAGGTAAATTACAATAATGTATCTAAAATTAACAGAAAACATACAGAGACTAAAACACCAAAACTTGATGTACTTAGCCATAATATGACTTTGATGTTATAACATCATAATCAGTACAGCTTGCAAAAAATAATATAATTACAGATCTTAAGAAAATAAAATAGTTGAAATCTGTAAAACAATGGGCAAGTCAATCAATTTTA